>JANAVB010021598.1:700000-926593 GCA_029216955.1 Iris pallida
TGTCCAGGAAATCGATGAGAAGATCATCGAAAACCTGTCCCAAAAACAGGACTAACAACAGTCGAGTTAGCCTACTTTGCATTTAATTATCTTCCACCCCAAGCATGATTTCAATAATCTATTTGAAGGAGTTTATTGACAACATGTAGGGAAACAAAACCCTTCTTTTAGTTTTATATAAATATAGTTATTCATTAAATAAAACCTGTGCAAAGTTGATCAAAAATCTGTTTTCAAAATCACGAAATTCATCGATACAACGTGCGTCCCGCCAATCCGGGCGACGTAGTCGCAAACCGAAAGCATTGAAAGGTGCGTATCGACTTCTGGACATGTGGCCTTTGACGGAATTCAAATTGGTCGCGTGTGCGTGACGAATTTGATGCGTATCCGTCGAAATTCACCGTATCGACCTCTGTGCAAATTTATCAATTACTTTGTGCACGTTCGTCAGATCGAGACAAAACTTGATCCAACAGGACCGTATCATTTTTTGGTCTTGTATGCCACGTTTGGTCGGATTCTGAGACAGTTGAACAGATCGGCGTTTTGCGGGCCCTACGATCCAATTCAACGGGCGATTTTGTGCACGGCCCACCGAAGTCCACAATTGGACATACCGTTGGGTTCGTATCATCAAAACAAATCTGTAGATATGTAGTTTGATGACTTTAGAGACCATTGACTCTGGCACACTTTTCGGTGCAAAGCGGGTCCAACGGCGGACACCGTTTTGACTCAAAATTACCGTTTTGCCCCTGTATCCAGAATTGGACTTAAGGACAGGCAATCCTAGCTAATTTACTATTCTGAGAATGTTGGCAATGTCTGTTTCAGCTTTCGGAGACAGTTGTGAGATTTGGACTTTATGGCGTACCAATTGACGGTATATTATTGGATCTTCGCGCTACCACCAGGCAAGTATACCTTGCCTCCCTCTATAGTTTGTTTACATGCTTATTTCTATTATTATATAGTTTTACTGGTTGATTATTGACATGTAATTTGTACATCGTGTATGCTAGTATATTTATAGTCCTTGTTTGTAGTTAATTTTGTGGTTCATATTGGATTGGTTCCCTCGTGTAACTTGATTGGGTCGTGTCGTATCATCACCTGTACATGGATTAAGTCGCATCGTGTCATAGGATGAATAAGTCATAACAGAACTGCTGTACCTTGAATTCTTGAAGCTAACCTGCGAGTCCACACTAGGGGCGAGGGTTAGTAGTTATCTGTATCTTGATTCCTGAAGCTAACCTGCGAGTCCACACTAGGGGCGAGGGTTAGTAGATATCTGTCCGTACCTGCGAGTCCACACTAGGGCGAGGGTGATCTCTTGAAGCTAACATGCGAGTCCACATTAGGGGCGAGGGTTAGTAGTTATCTATTCCGCTCCTGCGAGTCCACACTAGGGGCGAGGGTGATTCTTGATGCTAACCTGCGAGTCCACACTAGGGGCGAGGGTTAGTAGTTGTTTCAAACCTGCGAGTCCACACTAGGGGCGAGGGTTTGAGTATCCATTGATCTCGTGACATATTTTCACTTGTTCTTCTCCAGCAGTTCGTTTATGCATAGTGGTTCTTCCAGTCGTGTATAGTCGTATTTTCGTGTTGATTGGTCCTTTTTCGTTTATTTCCTGTATTTTATTTATTGCATGATAAACTGCTAGATAGGCATATTTTTATGTATCTTGCTATGTCCCGTGAGGACCTGATGATCTCTTCAGGTTTAGCGATTGTATGGAGTTAGCTAGTAGTTCGGGATGGCGGAAGTGATGATATCGCTTACGGGATTCAGGTATCTTTATTACGTTTTTATCCGCTCGTGCTTTCAGACCTTATCATGAGATATCCTGTTTCCTGATTCAGTTTAGACTCTTATTACTTTCTTTAGAGTCTTATCGGACATAAATGCTAGTGGGCTGCAGACCATGACCCATAGTATTCATTCATGCTTCGTACACTTATTGTGGATTTGAGATATAGATTACACTACCATGATTTGGCAGTATACCATAGCCTTGACAGCGTTTACGTATTCGAGTTGGGCTGGAGTCCGCTTGATGCGTAGCTGGCTTGCTCACGTGCTCGCATCCGAAAAGCGGGTACGGGTCGTGACATGTGTGCATCTACATTGTTCTCAGATTTTATAGGTTTCATAAATGCATGAGTGTGTGTGTGTGTGTTTCAAGTGCCAACGTGTATATATGAGTGTGTCTTTTCATAGATTTCGAATTTCAGTTCTAGGTTTTGCTAGTGTAGATGGGTGTGTGTGTGTAAACATGTGATTCAATGTGTGTGTGTATAGGACATTAATCTCATATTAACAATGTGCAGAGTGTGTCCTGTGTGTGTGTCCACATTGCATATACATGTGTTCTCAGATTTTCCAGTCCAGGTTGCAATGTGTACTTGTGTGTGCAATTAGCTATATGTATATACATGAGTGTCATTTCACAGATTTGTGTGAGTGAACTCATTCTCAGTTTTCAGAACCAGTGTGAATATATTATCAGGAAACATGTGACAGTTCAAATTGGTTGACAATCTCATATTTCAGATTTCAATAGTGGCATGTGTGTATATGACATAGTATTAAATCTCAGATTTGTGAGTGCAAACAATAGTTTAAGTTCTCAGAATTTCAACAGTGAATGTGTGTGTAAACATATGAATCCAAGTGAGAAAACAGTGTATGCATACAGTCTGAATTCCCAGGTTTGAGTCCCAAACAAAATCGAAAATCCTATTTCAACATAACTATGAATCCTAATACAAACCAAATCTCAGCTGAACATAGGAAACAATATGTGTACACCAATTCCATGTTGCAAATTCTCAGAGTTTACAAATAGTGCATATTAACAAGGTATCAGTTAAATGAAATCCCAAACCCAACTGCAAATTCGAAAACTAATGCAATATGAGAACTAAATCCCTATGCCTTGTGAACCGTAGCATTCTAGGCTAATCCCCAGATGTGAAGTTGTGATCCTATATTCAAATTAATCATTCAAAACAGGTTATCATACATAAACATTTTCAGAAACCCAACTGACAGTTCGTATCAAAAAACATAGGGAATGACAAATTCGAATTAGAAATAGCAGCTAATTTACAATTCAATAGGTTGGTAATTGAAGACACATATGTGATTGTGTCGTGGGGTGTCCCAGGGTCCAAGAACTGGACACAAATCGTATCCAATCACAAACAATACACAGACACATGAAACTGTGCACTGACAGCATCGTGCATGCATGTCGAGTGAGGTAGGGACACGTGTGTCCCACCAAATGTGTCGTGGTCGTGCACCTAGGTAGAGGGGATCTAGGGCTAGGGGTTAACCACCCTGAGTCGTGTCCAAAACGTGTCTATGTGAGACACGATGACTGTGTCAGTCGCCCTTGGCCGACTGTGCATCGACAGCACGAATCCGTGCGGGTCGAATACCTCTCTAACCACTCAATAATATCCTACGAAATTTAATAGGCTTAGTGTCAGTCACTTCGTGCATGTACACACCAATTTTGGTGTCACCACGTGCCGTATCCGTGGAGAAAACAGACACGGGTAGCAGGACACCCGCCGAGCCCCCCGTGCTGCGTGTCCAGTACAAAATAGGATACGAAATCGACACAAATCTTGAATCAGTCTTCACAAATATTACAGTACATACCTAGATCTAGAGATTCATGCAATTAGTTTTACAAAAATCAAAAATCAATTCCTATGTGGCATTTAATCAAACACCTACACATACACTATGACACGTGTCCGATACGGACACCAAACGGACACGATTTCTACCCAAATTCTAGGGACAGTTACGGGACACCTAGATCTAGCATAATATGCAAAGAAAATAGAATATTAGCACAATTTGAGAAGTTTTACCTATAGGTGCCAATAGCAAGAAAAAGCCCCAAAATGAAGTGTTCCTCCTTGCTAGCTGGGATCCCCAAATTGCTCAAAATCTGGGATTACTCTCCATAAACATGAAATAGAAGAGTATTAGGCTCTAATGCAAGAAACTAGAGTTAAAAAGGATTTAAAATGAGAAATCTATGGATTGGGGAAGAATGGGCATACCTTTCTTTTTTCTATGTGTTGGAATGATACAAAAGAGGCAAGAACTAATGAGAAGATTATTTATAGGGAGGAAATGACCTAGGGGGCGTCCATAGCATATAGAAATTAGGGTTAGGGTTTAGTCTATGGGCTATGGGCCTAGTTGCACTAGTCATGAATCAATTCACAAGTCATAAGTCATTGAACCTATCCCTATTTCACCTATTGAATCTCGATTTCTAAATGACTAAACTTAGGTTGACTTAAGTTAGACTAGGGTCTCACCATGCTAACCAAGTCACCTTAGCTAGGGTCAACTCCTAGGTTAGCTTACAAAGTCTCAAATAGCCAAAGTCAAAAATCACAATCACCTATTCAATAAATTAAAATAAATTCACAAATTCACAAATGACCAAAATACCCTCAATCTAAAATGTGGTAGTGACAATCATTGTTTCAACCTTTGTAAGGTTGATAACCATGACCATATCTTCCACAATTTTTTTTTATTCTCTCTTCCACGTCCTCCACCACGACCTCTGCTAATTTCAAAATTAGCATTTGCCTCAGGAATTGCTATTGACCCAGTTGGTCTAGAGTTGTGATTTTTCATGAGAACATTACTATTTGTCTTTGCTACACTGAGATAGTCACCAGTTCAGAGTAATTTATGAAATTTCTTTCACGATATTATTGCTACAAAAGCACATTACTTGAAAAATGAAGAGGATTTTCTCAATCATTTGAGTCTCTGTTACTTTTTCTCCGCACAATCTAAGATGAGGAACAATATTAAACATAGCACAATTATATTATTTAACATTTTTACAGTCATGGTATCTTAAATTTAACCATTCAGTTTGAGCAGTCAGAAGGATTACCATCCTTTGGTGGTCAAATCTATCATTTAGAGATGTCCACAAATTCAATGGATCATCCTCACATAGATATCATGTCTTTAGATCATCATGGATATGATGTCGTAGAAAAATCAAATCAAAGTCTTGACCTTGGCTTTAGAACTTTTTTTTATTTTTTTCTTAATAGTACCATCAAGCTTGTTGGACTGCAATTGCAACTTTGCATCCATTGTCATGATAAATAATTATCTCTGCTCACATCAAGAGCTTTGAATTCAAACTTTACAAGATTCAACATCTACATGACAGAAAATAATTATATTAGATGTAAATTAATAATAAAATTGATAAGCGCTTTAAAGGTTACAAAACTTCACATATGCCACAATGTGATAAAACGCTATCAAAGAATATACCTTATGTGTATCACATATACAACAATGTGGTAGAACGCTATCAAAGAAGTATCACATATACAACAATGTGATAAAATGTTATGAAAGAATATTATGTCTTATGTGTATCACATATACAAGAATGTGATAAAATGCTACTAAATAATATTATATTGATATCAAAGAATATTATCTCATGTGTATCACATATACAACAATGTGATAAAACGTTATCAAAAAATATTATGTTTTATGTGTATCACATATACAACAATGTGATAAAATGCTACAAAAGAATTTTATATCTTATGTTTATCACATATACAACAATGTGATCATTATATAATAATATATTTTAGGTATTTTTTTTATATAATTTGATTCACATATACAACAATGTGAAGTAGTATCTTATATTATTCAAATAAATTAAATAATAGAAATAACCAATTCACACAGACTAATTTAATGAAATTAACTAACTCCAAATAAGTGAAGAAAATTTTAAGATATTCTAGATTAATTCCATAGTTCATACGAAAACATATAGAAATAAAATTTATACATAATCTTAAATAGATTATCATAAATTTTCTATTTTGAATGAAATTGTGAATATGTTCAATACATATTTAGATTTAAAACTAAAAGAAAAAATAGATCTAGAAAACTTACGTTCTAATCGATCTATAAACACATAAATCAAACGTGTATTTAATTTTACTAAAATATGCATGTATCTAAGTATATAAGATTAGACTTACATCTTCAATACCTTTCTTTTCTTAAGAGAACTATTTTGCCCTTCTTCTATTTCCTAGAGCATGGTGCTGATAACGTATTGTAAAGCAAATAAATAGAGATAGAAAAATGGAGGTGATTGTTTCTTCATTCACATTGCCTCAATCAACTTGAGAAGAGCCCTTTTATATAGGCTTACAATGGAGGTTAACTTCATGATGATAATTAAAAGAAAAATGCCAAAAGACATAGGTTATTGATAACCATAAGTCATAGGTTATGGATAACCAAGAGACATAGGTTATGTAGGCCAACTAATTATGTGAATTATCCATATTTACAACTATATATATATATATATATATATATATATATATATATATATATATATATATATATATATATATATATATATATATATATATGTCCATTTCTTGATTCTCTCCGGTCCGTGATACGGCCATCCAGCCAATTCGAGCGGAGTGAGATCTACAACCCATAGCAAGGAGCCCCCACCCATCCAAGAAGGCTTGGCACGCCTATGGCACAAAGCCACCCAGCCAATGTCCAAAGGGGAGGGGAGGGGGGCCTCGAACCGTGGTCTCCCCCACAGGTAGGGGTGAGCATTCGGTTAATTCGGTTCAAACCGAACCGAATAAACAAAAAATCAAATTGGACCTAAAATCGAATAAGCAAAACTGAACCGAAATGGCCTATAACCGAATCAAACCGAACCGAATTAAATTGGTTCGGTTTCTGTTTATTCGGTTTATTCAATTTTTTTGGTATATTTGCATTTTTTAATATGTATATTAACCAAATATACCTAGATATATTTAGTACCTACCTATAGTATATACCTATATATATTAATACCTATATATATACACACACACACATATCACTACCAAAATTCATCGATTTAGCGACGGCCTGGTAGCGACGGATTAAGTCCGTCGCTAGTAGCGATGGACTCCCGACTCTATACTGACGGTTTACCGTCTAATCACAGGCAATATATTTTTTTTATTTTAAGGGTGAAAAGTTGTCGCAAACCCGTCGGTATGGCGTCGGCGAAGTAGTGACGGACAATGTATCCGTCGCTAGATAGTCAGTCCTTAGTCAACATTTGTGTGAGAAAATGTTAAAAAATTACGAGAAATTGGACGACTACGTAGCGATGGAAAGTCTGTCGCCCAGCTGATGAGTTTTAGCGACGGAACCTGAAGCCGTCGCTAAGTAGTCACTCAGCTGGCGGGAAAATATATAAAAATTCGTGGAAAATTTACGACTACTTAGCGACGGATATATCCGTCGACAGTCCGTCGCTAAATTGCCAGCCCTAACTTAAATTGAACCGACGGGGGGTGAGAATTTCATTCGAACTCTCTCTCTCTCTCTCTTGGAGCTCTCTCTCTCTCTCTCAAAGGTACTCTCTCTATATATATATCTCTTTTGGGGGTTGTGGACGGCGGGGGGGTGGAGGAGGGGGGCGGAGGTAGCCGACGGTGGGGTAGGGGCGGAGGGGAGCCGTGGTGGGGGGTTGGTGGGAGGCTGCGGTGGGAGGCCGCGGGGGGGGGGGGGGGGTGGAGGCCGCAGGGGTGGGGGGTTTGTTGGCGGAGCCGGGCGGCGTGAGGCGGCGCGACAGTCAATTCACCGGCACAGAAGGAGATCCGTTGCTGGGAGTGTCGGCGGCAGGTCTAGATCTGGCTGGGCCCGTCGGATTTGGGCCGGGGTTGGGTTCGACGGGTGGCGGAGAGTAGGGTTTCGTCGCCCGAGCTGCGCAGGCGGCTTACCGGGGAGGACTGGCGCACGAAGGTGCGGCTCTGGGGTTAGGCCAGGTTTCTCTTTCTTTTATCTCTTGGTGGTGGTGATGATGCCGGGGGCGGTGGGTGACACTGGGTGTGTGTGGAGACGGAGACAGGGGCGTGCTTGCTTGGGGATTCGACAGGGGCAGTTGTTTTGGCAAGGAAGTGGAGGCGATACAGGGGTGCTGGTGGAGTGTAGAGTGATGGCGGTGATGTTGGTCTTGGCCAGGGGTTGGCCGGCAAAGTGTGTGGTGGTGATCGTGTTGATGTGGTATTGGTCGGGGTAGGCTTGGGGAAGTCGGGGTGTGCTAGTAGTGTGATGCCCGAGTGGCGATGGCAAGGGCAGTGACTGTGTGGTGGTTGGGGACTGTGTCGGGTACCCTTTATGCGGGGGTGGGGGGGCGAAGGTAGCCGGCGGTGGGGTGGGGAGGCGGAGGGGAGCCGTGGTGGGGGGGGTCGGCTATGGTGGGAGGCCGCGGGGGGGGGGGGGAGAGGGGTAGTACAGGGGATGGGGGTGGTGGGAGTTGGGCTCGCGGGAGGGGGAGGGAGGGGTAGTGCAGGGGATGGGGACCGGGGCGACGGAAAAGGCTGCGGGAGGGGAGGGGTAGTGTAGGGGATGGGGGTGGTGGGAGTTGGGCTCGCGGGAGGGGGGGGGGAGGGGTAGTGCAGGGGATGGGGGCCTGGGCGGCGGAAAAGGCCGCGGGAGGGGGGGGGGGTGACGAGGGTCGAGGGCACGGGGATCGGCGGGTGGTGGGAGTTAGGATCGCGGGAGGGGGGGGTAGTGTATCTGATTGGGGCCAAGGGTGGGAGTTGGGGTCGGCGGTGGTGGGGGTCAGAACACACACACATATATATATTTGTTACACACACACACACACACACACACACACACACACACACACACACACACACACACACATATATATATATATTTTATATATATATATATATATATATATATATATATATATATATATATATATATATATATATATATATATATATATATATATCACATACAAACCCTCCATCTTTGCTGGAACTTGATCCTGACAGCGCAATGTTATCATGTTCTCAGAAGTATGGCTCAATTTCTGAACTTTTATTTTCTTACAAAAAGATGTAGTTGGTTTTTCCTGAACAACATCTGCACATTTGGAGTTACAGAGTAACTACTTAGGAAAAAGAAGTGAGACTAGACCCCCTAATAGAAAAATAGGAGGAAATCTTGACATAGAGTGATTTGAAGGACTTACTAGATGTTCCATCATCGTCATTGTCTAGAAAGATGATATTTTTTTCAACATCCGTAGGAGAACTATAAGGATATATCTTTTCACAACATGTCACCTTGTCAAAGACCCTTAATGTGAATACCATGTTACCGCGGTGTCGGAAGACTAACATGTCATAATTTTCTAAGCCGTGTGCTTTGACATAATCCTCCCAACCCTTTCCTTCTATGTAGTAATCTTGCATTTCTTTACGAAGTTCAAGATGACATATTTATGTCGTCTTGAACTTCATAAAGAAATGCAAGATTACTACATAGGAGGAAATGGTTGGAAGGATTATGTCAAAGCACACGGCTTAAATTTTTTTGACATATTAGTCTTCCGACACCGCGGTAACATGGTATTCACATTAAGGGTCTTTGACAAGGTGACATGTTGTGAAAAGATATATCCTTATAGTTCTCCTACGAATGTTGAAGAAAATATTATCTTTCTAAACAATGACGATGATGAAACATCTAGTAAGTCCTTCGAATCACTCTATGTCAAGATTTTCTCCTATTTTTCTATTCGAACGGCGCATTCGAAGAAGGAGTGGATCCGACAGGACTACTATGAGTAGCTCTTGGAGACGATAGATGCTCCTGCCTTCAAGATGGATGCTCCTGCCTACAGGCTGTTCAAGTCTACTATACAAGCTATCCAAGGCGTCGTAGAGATCGATTTGACTGGTGGGCAGTATGCAAGATTAAATTTAGAAATACATTCAACGTTGGAGACCCAGCATACCAAGAGGACCAGATCGAAAAGTCCTAATACTTGGTACAACAGTCGGATACCATGGATGATGAAAATATTGTTGAGAAAAATAGAGGAAAGGAAGAGGTTGATACACAAGACTTAGCTGTCAACCAGGGGAGAAAGAGGCGTCTTGTCCGAAATATTGACGATGAAGAATAAGAAGAAGAAGAACTTGATGAGGATGAGGATACAGATGAAGTCGACGATGAGGATGATGATGAAGATGAGGATGATGATGATGATGAGGACGAGGATGAGGACGAGAACAAAGACGATGACGATGATTAGATTAAATATCAGTATATATTAAAAACACTTTCAATTACGTGATTTTAGTTTGCCCTCATAAAAGCACTTATAACTTAGTAAATTCAGTTTAAACTTCTGCATATTCTTATTTCAGATGGCACTCCTAGTTCTTTTCTTAGCGGTGTCACTCGTCGCCTTGCTGATGGCTAGCACTCGTCGTCGTGGTGCTGGTGGTGCTGGTCGTGGTGGTGGGCGTGGTCGTGGTCGCCTTCAGCCTTCCCGGGAGGCGATGCCCGCTAGCGATCCCGACCCGGAGAGTACCCCAAGCACATACTCATCCCGCCGTCCATCTACCACGGGGCTATCGACACCTTCGTCGAGGGCGTCTCCATCCGCTAGCGGATCCGTTCTGCTAGCGGATCTACCAGTGGTACCACCAGTTACTGCACAGTGGGCCCCGGAGTACCCCCGGATTCAGTTACACCCGGTTACTGGCGAGTACATGCGCGGAGCCGCAGATCCTCCGACGCCACCAGAGAGGTTGATAGGCGAGTTCCGACGAGAGCTATGGCCCGCGGGTGAAGCGTAAGTAAATTTAAGTTAATTTAATAAATTTGTTTCATTTATTCAAGTTAATAATCCAGTCGTTGCTTCTTTGTAGGTTTTTTTCGTAGGATGCTACCAGGCTTCTAGGGCAGATTATCCGGGCTAACTACCATGGCCCCTACCTCAATTTTTCTGAGGTGCCCCTAGACTTGCAGTACCGCTGGCTCGACGAGATGAGGGTATGTATATATATATATATATATATATATATATATATATATATATATATATATATATATATATATATCTTATGATTAATTATTAATTACTCTTTAATCAACTATTTTTTTAATATCGTGATAATTGAATTTGTATGTCAGAGGACCTTCTGGTGGCCCTCCCATCGCGAGGAGGCGATCCGCAGGACCTATAGAAGCGCCGCCGGGAAGAAGATCCGGGATGCGATTTATGACCTTCGAATGGTGCATTCTAAGAAGGAGTAGATCCGACAGGACTACTATGAGCAGCTCTTGGAGAAGATTGATGCTTCTGTCTTCAAGGAAAAATCGAAAAAAATGAAAGCGAACCGACGGTCCGCAGGGCTACATACGGGGGGATCAAAGTCCCACGCAGCGATGCTTGCAGAATTGGTGAGATACCACAAATTTATTCCAATATCTAATTCGGTACTATTAATATACTTAATTAATTAAATTCTACGAATATTTTGTATGCAGACCTAACGGACGTTGAAGGAGGAAAAAGATGCTGACTCGGTCACCATGCACGATGTATTCCAGCATACCCACAAGAGACGGAAGGACGGGAGCTTTGTCGACGAGAGGGCCAAGGAGACGGATGTAAGTACTTACGTTTATGAGACTTATGTTAGAATTATAAGTATTCAAACTATAACTTAGGTAAACTTAGGATTCAGACTATAACTTAGGGAAACATAGGATTTAGATTATAACTTAGGTAAACTTATAGTATAAACACATTCATTTGATAGGCTGCGTATCGTGAGGCCCTTAGTCGGGTTCAGCCTTTTGCTCCCGAGGATGTCGACGAAACGACGCCCGTCGGGACGCCCTCTTCTACGGCCGCTCGCTACGACGACATGTTCGTAGATACCGTTGGCGGCTTTAAGAAAGGGCGCCTGTACGGAGTCGGCTCCCTGGCCACGTTGCACGCGGCGATTCCAAAATTTTCACCTCCCCCGCCTCCTCTCGCGGCCCTGGCAGACGATGATGTGAGGTCCCAGCTTGCGCATCTGAACGAGGCGGTGTCGGACTTACGGGCGTAGTTGTCCACATACTTTTTGCGTCCTTCTACTGCTTTCGGTTCGTCTGCTCCCGGTCCGTCTACTGTTGCTGCTGGTCCTTCTTTCACCGGGCGTCTCTCTTTTGATCCTACTGCCCCTATCGTACCGACTCCTGCTGTGACGGCCCTTCTCGACCTGATGACACCAGAGCAGCTACTGTCACGCCCCGATTTGTAGAGTCATTTAATCACATATTTTATCTCTTGGAATCGATCGTCCTCGCTCGGGCGTGATGCCGTACAAGTCTTGGTATTTCACTTGTACAAGGTAAAGATGGTATGTAATTGATTTTCTTCAAATAGGAACACATCGCAGCGACAGAAGCAGATAAATTGAAGTTAGTGAGGACAATTTTTCTCATTGAATAGAAGTACATCACTTCTTTATAGCAGCAGAGATAAAAGGATAACTTGAAGTCACACAGAGATATATTGACTTTATTCTCTTTATTGATAATTGAAGAAGAGTACAAGACTTGTATTGAAGTACAATACTTACAACCAATCTCACTTTACATTGAAAGCCAACTGAATAATGCTACCAAGCTTACAATTGATACTTGGATACATTAGATTACAACTCGATATACCAACTTGGCTTACAACTCACTGGTACAACTGATTACAATATTTCATACATTATGCCCTTTATAAGCAGAAGACATTATCTTGTACAAGGAGAGCTTCTGTATGCCCAACAAATCTTCGATGCCGCGGGACCAATCAAGCCAATCTTCGTGTGTAGAACATCCCAAGCACGAGCACCTGCCCACAAAAATGTGGGTCAGCACATCATCTATGTATTGGCGAGCAGAATCCAACCCACTCGCCTAAACCAACACTAACTAGTCAATTTTAGCAAGCATTTAATAGAATGATCTTTCTACTTGGGGCCTAGTATCAGTTTACAGTTCATGGGCAGTAATCATAGTGAAGCATGTAAACTTGTCATCTCATTTCTTATGTGAAGGCAGCAATGAAACCTACTTGGTGTTATCAAGTTCTGATATTGTACACTTAGAGGCATCTTTTTAAGCGTCGTTGAGTTAACATTAGCCAAACATGTTATAGGTGTCTTAGCAAGGCAACACTCCAGCATATTTTGTTTAGCATGTTGAGCATGTCATAGAGTTCTCTTTTAAAGGCAACATCACAACATTGTCTTGTTTAGCATGACTAAGCATACAATTCAACCAACATATATTGCATATATCACATTTAAGTGATTTTTTTACCGATATCCGACTCCGCGTACCTGCATAAGAATACAGGATCATATGATATACTTACTCTGTCTGCACAAAACATTCATTAGCATGCATCCTGACTACATGACCACTGGTGGTTGTGCACCATATCGACGTGCCATATAGGACTTCGTATTGGTATGCGGTTGACCACTCACCAGGTTGCGAGCCCGAAAGAAGGTTCTGATACTGTGCTACCAAAGCACTAATTCCCTCCTAGGCCGACTCGATCCCACCGTCGTAGGTACCGTTCGAGGAAATTCTTGTATACAAGTACGTCTATGGTCATACGAATGCGTGTCCGACTCGATCATGTTCGAAGTCGCATGATAAAATAATAAGATAAGTAAAGGTAACAGTTCATTATCTCATCTTTCCAATATTACCACTGGTTCACTTGGTGATCTCAATGATCCCAAGCCTCATCTTTTCTCATTGCATCAATCATTGCAACATTTTTCATATCATTCCTTTCTAAGAGGAACAATTAATATATCATTTATCTCGATAGGACCTACAGTATTTCATCCATATCATAGGGACAGTATTCCTTCTTTCATTGCTTATAAGGAAACAGGCAACAGCAACAGTTATGCAGAAGGTACATGATTCTAGTGTTTTATTCGGTTTATTGTGTCGATAGCATAGCCAGTTCATTTCTTATTCTGTCATTCATAAGGCATCTTATTATTCAAGTATTCATTGCTTAAGCAATATTAACCGAAGGGACGTTATCAATTCATTTCAAGCATCAAGTCGCATTAGCAGTTCAAGTGTGATTCATTTGACAGTTCAATAATTCTTAGCATAAGCATCTCTTTTACTCAGCAACTAAAACATGGGACATTTATGGACAATTCATAGCATCACCTTATTCCATTTATTAAGCATGCATGAATAAAGAGGAAGGAGGACAGTTCCACTTGCCTGCATAAAAGGGTCTTTTTATTCTGGTTGCACACATTCTCCCTAAGCGTAGCTCCACCAGCGAGACACATTCCAACACTTAATCCGTCTAGCCAGCTCAGAGAGACTGCATCAGTCTTAACTCTCTTGATTCCTAATATAAGTCACGGTCCAACATCCTGATAGCATCCAACAAGCCAACCAAATGCCTCGTGCGGAGCGGGGTATTACATAATATACCACTCAGAAAAAGTTTCGTCCTCGAAACTTAAGAGAATAACTCATCTTACTAATTCACTTAGAAACAACAAGTTACTCATTCAACTTCAATTCAATATTCATTTCAGCACACTTGGTCATCTCAAAATAGCTATCCAACTGTACCATTTAATCCATCAACGATTCGATCTGTCTTTCTCTTTTTCAATTACTTGTAACTTCTCATTGATTCACCAACATTCTTCTTGCATTTCTATCTTGGTCTCAATATATCACTTCATTTGGATCCATACAAATATTTTAGGCGTCCCCAAAACATATATATTTCAGCCAAAGTTCGCGCTAGTGCGATAAATTCTTCCCATAATATTATCTCAGTCGCAACCTATCACTTCGGTTGGATCCATACACATATTTTAGGCGTCCCCAAAACACATGTACTTCAGCCAACTTCCATGTTAGTGCGATTCGATCAGCCATGATATAACTCTTTTTTCCAAATCCGACTTAGCATCCTTTCAATTGACTTATTACTTTATTCACTTGCCACAATCATTAACTTCCAGGCCACAGCACTTGACATCAAGGACAACTCGGGTAAGATCTCTATCGAAGCATAATATTCCTAACATTCGATCAAGAGTCTAACTTGGAGCCAGTCATATCAAGAGTTCACAACATGCAATCATATTCCTTCCCAAATCCAATAATATTTCTCATCGAGGTAATTCATCTTTTCTAGAAGATACAATCCGACATCACCCACTATCGATTACCCGGGTCAGGGTATAGTTCTATGCAACAGTCAAGGTTAATCCAGCTATCCGACTATAGATACCGATCCAACATTTTCGTTATAAGCAGTCAATTTCGTCTTATGGAATAATTCACTACTCGATACATACAACTCAAGTCTTATCCCACGATTCTAGTTTCCGCTATAGGCCGACACATAATCCTTAAGGGTCAAACATCTCTAAGGTACGAGTTGAAGCATACATTTACAACATATCATTCTTAGGTCATACTCATCACCATCTCTCGTTCAATACCAAAGGTTCTCCTACGGTCGCCAATGGTCACCCTATTATTCGGTCAAGTCTCTATGGTTAGCTATACCGACAGCTAAACCTAATCATCTAGGTGACTTCCCTAGAGTGGACGGCTACTAGGGATCATACAAATTTCTTATTCTCAAGTCCAATAAGCAACCGACAGTTCCAAGGAACTCTACCCAAACATATGGGTATCGACTCAGTCTGAATACTAATCGCCATTGTCGGCTATGCCAACAATTGGTAAGTCATCAACTGGTCGCTAGGGTCAAGTCAATCTATTCAGGGTCATCCTCAAGGAAAATAATTCCCATAGAGGTTCATTCTAGACTTACCCAACGATCGATTAAGATCGATCTATCAACATTACGGTCAATCCCAATCTGACATACGATTTTCATCGTTCTAATAATCCATCAAGTAAAATATCCAATGATCCAATTTCTATTTCAAATTCCTTAGTACCCACACTAACCCATAAGCCAAGGCTAACTATTTGTAGTGCCCGTCCCTACATCATGCCCCGTACTCTGTCTACGGGGTGCGCGAGAAAGGAACACTGTCGCTATCGATTCGGTCGGGACCGATAGGTCGGGATCGACCGAGTCGATCGAACGGGAACGGTTGAATTAAGATCCATTCCTCGTTATGGAATGTCTTCTTCGGAACCAAGTCCCATATTCAGCGGGTTTTGCCTCGAGGATTGACTCTGCGGCTGAGTCGGAAGAGACCTCCCGTTGCTCTGCTTTTCACGCCGCTTGTGTTGGTTTTGGCTTTGTTTTCTGAATGCGCTTTCGTGAATGTTTTCGATGGTTTTCATGGCTTGTATTTCGAACTCGCATTTCCTATCGAACTCCTTGTATAATGCAGTGTTCTAATCGGTTGCTTGTGCAATTTCAGGTAATCGCATAGGCGACGTCTAGCGCGAGCAACAAGTTTTCTTGTCGAAGTAAACTCAAGGTGAGTGGCTGACCCTTCTCTTCTCGACCCCCCCTTCTTAGGCAAAATCGATAGTGTTGTTGCGAATGAAAAGATAAATGCAAGTGCACGAACACGAATGAATGAGCAAGTTTTCTAAGAAAAGGTAGGCTATGTCTTAACAACTAAAAACATGTCTTTGCACGGTCATGGACAACTTGTCGACAAGGTGAGCATTTCTCCGCACGGCAACCCGAGGCCACAGGACCGTTGCGGCCGAAAAAGGAAACAAGTAATTAGCTGTGGTGGGCACGGGTTAGGCGAGGACTTGAAGCGGGGCTCGCTACTCGCGCTGAAAGGACCCCGTCTAACAAAAGCTAGAGGAGTCCACGATGGCTCTGGGAGCCAGTGACCAACACACGAAATATTGTACTTGGTATAAAAATGATAACAATTGACAGGGAAGAATATGGTAAGTTTCATAAGGCGCGGCGCGGACCGCCGTCGGTAAGTTTCAACGTAAATTTCACTATGCTTGTCATATGCTTGTTTGCAATTCATTAGGATGGTTAGAAACATTCATACTTTAAGTCATTTAAACTCTTCAACCAAATGAGAGCTTGGAACTTAAACAGCCACGCACCAGTACAAAGTGTAATGTACTGATCCTCGCTCTCCACGCAGGTACCCCGAACCACGAAGGGCGTGCTGTAGTGCCCCGCTCCTTGCGGTCCACTATGTAATACCTACGGCTTGTTGACTCAGTCATGAACTGAGTACTTGGTGAAACCTTTGCCGGTATCGATTGATCACGGATGAAATGCAATGAACCTTTCCAATTGATGGATTGGCTTCTATTGAAATGAATCCAAGAGTTTTACTGAATGTTTTCTCTTCGCTGCTTGGTTTTGATGAATGCGTTTTCGTGTTGGTTTTCGATGATTGGTTTTCATTGTTCGTTTTCATCGCATTTCGCATTCATTCCGAATCTTGAGAGAAAGAGACGAAGTATGCTAATCAACTGTTGGTGCCATTGCAGGCCGCGTGAATTGTTCGTGAACGGCGCGTGAAGTCCCTCGTTCTCTCAACTAAGATTCATCTCGGTGAGTTGCTTCAACCGAACAAACATTGATCTGTACGCCTAAGAAAAATGATCTCTAGTCTACTATGTTGCCTTGTCCCAATGATCAACGATACCACATCCACAAAAGATAAGAGAAGATAATTGAATTGAATCAAATGCAAGAATATGTGTTGCTACTCTATCTGCTCGATAAGAATGATCATCTGCTTGTCATCAATATGCTTGAAATGTAGACATATACAGACGAACTTGTACATGTTGAGATAAACCTGAAGGCACGAATCAAACGTGTCGTATACCTGTGCATAAGTCCAAGTGTGTCTCATCTGATAGAACGGCTAGAGCATGTATTTGGTCTCGGACAACTTGTATACAAGGAATTATTCGTCTCTCGGGTGGTATCTGGGGGCACCTGGAACCGCTCGGCCTAGGAGAGATTATGAGCACACTGGGTGCAAGGACCCATGTTAAAAGTGTAGCCGAATATCTGTGTCCTTAGCGACGAGCTGAACCAAAGAGTCACAGCGGCTAATCATGAGGAAAACCCATGGACCAACATGTAGAATAGTCCACCTGCATGACCCAAATGACAACTTCAATATCTGCAAGAATAAATCATGAATTACTCATTATGCAAATTGTGCTAACGTGGTTTTGTGCAGGGATGACTGCCGGCGAGGGTAAGTTGCTATGATATATTCTATCTGTCATGTTCTTATGAATTGTTAAAAGAACCTAGACAAGTAGAAAGATCACTAGTAAATGTTAGCTCAACATATTAATTTAGTGCAGAGATTTGCGAGTTCGGCCAAAAGTCGCTCGCCAGTACATGATGTGTACTGACCCACGTTGTGGGCATCCTTTTCAGAAAGCAAAAGGAGACAGGGGGATTTCAAGTGAGGCACCGAAGCTCGTCTAGCCCAGTAGAGCTCGTAGATCGCCTCGAAGTTTACTTTCAGTCAATTGCAAGTTTCCAGTTTTCATTTCCTTTGAAGGTGTCTTTCAATTCCAGCTTGTAATAAAGGATATCATGTATGGGCATTATGGCAAATTTCAAAAGAGTGTTTCAAAGAGTATCTTGTAGCCAAATTATAAGGCAAATCTGAGTTGCAAAGCATTGTACTTGTATTCCTATCAAGCTATGAATAAAATAAGTATTTTTATTTCAAATCTCTGTGTCCAACATTTGGTTTTCTGCAATGGGTGCGTGCGTGTGTTTTGCTTGACTAATGGGTGCGTGCGTGTGTTTTTGCTTGACTAGTTGTTTTTGTGCAGGTACATGGCCTTGTGCAAGCGCAACTTAGGCTTGTACGGCATCACGCCTTAGCGAGGACGATCGATCCCGCAGGGATCCAAGCAAGACGGATGACCCTAGCGGGATCGGGGCGTGACAAAGTGGTATCAGAGCACAGTTTTACGTCCTTGGCCTCTTGTAAATATCATTTTCAAAAAGTATATAAAGTACTTTGACGGCTTTCAAAAGTGTCCCGATTTTGAGTTATGAAAACCAATGCCCCATACAATAAGTCCATAATATTTTATGAGACTGACAGAAGTTATACTATTTTGTAGAGAAATAGCTCCTACTCGTCCATCTGGCTCGACCGATGCGGTAGAACGTATCATGAACATGTTGGAGTTACAGAGACAGGACAATGAGAAAAGAAATCAGATACATGAGGCCCGAGCGGCTGCCTAACAAAAGCAGTTGGATGCCCTGACCCAGCTTGTCACGGCGCTTGCGACAAATCGAGATGCCACCGCAGCGACGGAACCAACGGGAACGCCCGAGATCGAGCCCGTAGAGGGTGATGAGCCCCAGCCGGCGCAAAGGCACACTGTCTTTAGGCCAAAGGACTTCTTGGACGCGAAACCTCCAGAATTTCTAGGCAGGACGTCACCCGATAAGGTGATGGACTGGATAGATAAAATAGAGACTCTGTTCGCGTTCATAGGAGTTCCAAGTAGCAAAAAGGTAGTCTGTGCCGTTATGCTCCTACGGCTGCGGGCGAAGGACTGGTGGAAGGCAAAGAAGCCGGCGCTGCTCGCAACGGCTAGGAATGGAAAGATCTCGTGGGCCTTGTTCAAGAAGGCATTTCTGGATCAATATCTGCCTCGAGCCATGAGCAAGAAGATGGAGGATGACTTCATCACACTGAAACATGGGGATATGTCCGTGGAGGACTATGAATCTGAATTTGCTAAGTTGGCAAATTTTGCCGCTGCTTGGCTCCCCACGGAACAGTCTCGCATAAATCGATTCGTTGATGGTCTGAATTACGACATCCAGTTAAGTGTGCTGAATCGAGAATGCGGGTCCTATTCTCAAGCCTTTGAGGCGGCGCTTCAGGTGGAACAGTTCGAGCAGAAGAAAGCGTCCAACAAAGCGCCGAACAGTCGGAACCAGCCTGCCAAGAGAAATCATGACGGAGAGAAAAAGACCGATGGGGAACCACGAAATGAGACAATCTGTTCCTACTGCGGTCGACGAGGACATGCAAGTGAAGAATGTCGCTTTGCGAAAGGTTTGGTATGCAGTCACTGTGGAAAGCATGGACACACCAAGGAGGACTGTCGTTCCGCAAACCACGCTTGTTTTCGTTGTGGCCAACAAGGTCACGCCATCCGAAATTGCCCGAAGAGAAATCGAAATAGAGATGACACTGAAGAGCGTGGGCAGCTGCCAGGCCCACCGCCCCTTCGAGACAATCCGCAGAACCAGCCGCAGCGGATTAATGGACGCGTCTTCAATCTCTTCACGTTGCTTGACCCAGAATGCAACAATAGTGGAGGTGAGTTTTGTTTCTTAAGTTTTGAGGACAAAACTTTTTCTCGGTGGGTTATTATGTAGTGCCCCGCTCCTTGCGGTCCACTATGTAATACCTACGGCTTGTTGACTCAGTCATGAACTGAGTACTTGGTGAAACCTTTGCCGGTATCGATTGATCACGGATGAAATGCAATGAACCTTTCCAATTGATGGATTGGCTTCTATTGAAATGAATCCAAGAGTTTTACTGAATGTTTTCTCTTCGCTGCTTGGTTTTGATGAATGCGTTTTCGTGTTGGTTTTCGATGATTGGTTTTCATTGTTCGCTTTCATCGCATTTCGCATTCATTCCGAATCTTGAGAGAAAGAGACGAAGTATGCTAATCAACTGTTGGTGCCATTGTAGGCCGCGTGAATTGTTCGTGAACGGCGCGTGAAGTCCCTCGTTCTCTCAACTAAGATTCATCTCGGTGAGTTGCTTCAACCGAACAAACATTGATCTGTACGCCTAAGAAAAATTATCTCTAGTCTACTATATTGCCTTGTCCCAATGATCAACGATACCACATCCATAAAAGATAAGAGAAGATAATTGAATTGAATCAAATGCAAGAATATGTGTTGCTACTCTATCTGCTCGATAAGAATGATCATCTGCTTATCATCAGTATGCTTGAAATGTAGACATGTACAGACGAACTTGTACATGTTGAGATAAACCTGAAGGTACGAATCAAACGTGTCGTATACCTGTGCATAAGTCCAAGTGTGTCTCATCTGATAGAACGGCTAGAGCATGCATTTGGTCTCGGACAACTTGTATACAAGGAATTATTTGTCTCTCGGGTGGTATCTGGGGGCACCTGGAACCGCTCGGCCTAGGAGAGATTATGAGCACACTGGGTGCAAGGACCCATGTTAAAAGTGTAGCCGAATATCTGTATCCTTAGCGACGAGCTGAACCAAAGAGTCACAGCGGCTAATCATGGGGAAAACCCATGGACCAACATGTAGAATAGTCCACCTGCATGACCCAAATGACAACTTCAATATCTGCAAGAATAAATCATGAATTACTCATTATGCAAATTGTGCTAACGTGGTTTTGTGCAGGGATGACTGCCGGCGAGGGTAAGTTGCTATGATATATTCTATCTGTTATGTTCTTATGAATTGTTAAAAGAACCTAGACAAGTAGAAAGATCACTAGTAAATGTTAGCTCAACATATTGATTTAGTGCAGAGATTTGCGAGTTCGGCCAAAAGTCGCTCGCCAGTACATGATGTGTACTGACCCACGTTGTGGGCATCCTTTTCAGAAAGCAAAAGGAGACAGGGGGATTTCAAGTGAGGCACCGAAGCTCGTCTAGCCCAGTAGAGCTCGTAGATCGCCTCGAAGTTTACTTTCAGTCAATTGTAAGTTTCCAGTTTTCATTTCCTTTGAAGGTGTCTTTCAATTCCAGCTTGTAATAAAGGATATCATGTATGGGCATTGTGGCAAATTTCAAAAGAGTGTTTCAAAGAGTATCTTGTAGCCAAATTATAAGGCAAATCTGAGTTGCAAAGCATTGTACTTGTATTCCTATCAAGCTATGAATAAAATAAGTATTTTCATTTCAAATCTCTGTGTCCAACATTTGGTTTTCTGCAATGGGTGCGTGCGTGTGTTTTGCTTGACTAATGGGTGCGTGCGTGTGTTTTTGCTTGACTAGTTGTTTTTGTGCAGGTACATGGCCTTGTGCAAGCGCAACTTAGGCTTGCACGGCATCACGCCTTAGCGAGGACGATCGATCCCGCAGGGATCCAAGCAAGACGGATGACCCTAGCGGGATCGGGGCGTGACACGTGCCACTTGAAAGATCAAGGCGAAGTGAACCCTTTCGAAGCCTCGTCCGCGTGTGAAGGCTTGTGTTTCTAGTTTCCTTTTAAAGAAGACCCGCACTCAGTCCAAAAGAAGACATGGCGACTCGACTTCCCACGATAGCAGGTGGAATTGTGTAATGGTTTTTGCTTGTAAAAAGGGATGTAATGTATGAAACAACTATCTCATCGACGTTCATTTTGTAAGTCGAGTCATGTTGTAGCCCGCGCGGCAATGATTGTAAAGAAGTCCATGTAAAGTTTTTATTATCAATGAAATAGTCTATTTCTACTTCAAATGTGTCATTCAATTTCTCTGCGTACTCTAATTTGATGTTGTATTTCAGATAACCTTATGACTATGCCTTGTGCGATCGTAACTTAGGTTCGCACGGCATCACGCCCAGGGGACAACTATCGATTCTACGGAATCGGGGCGTGACATAATGGTATCAGAGCACGGCTTTACATCCTTTGGCCTCGCGTCTAGAGTTCCAAACCTTTGACCTCGTATCGATGAGATAAGTTGTTCCATACAATGAGTCCATAATAATTTGTGACTGATGCGTTTGCCTTCGTATCACAGAAGTGACGGAACCCACGGCCGAGCAAGAACAGAGCGCTTCAAGCGGCACTAGTAGTTCGCATCGTCCGTGGGCCGGACCTTCTAACGATACCATCGAAAGGATGTTGCGCATGATGGAGGCACAGCGAAACCAGTCCGAGAACTGGCATCAACAGGTAGAGGAACGACAGGCCCAATTCGAAGCTCGCTTCGAAGCTCGCTTTGACGCATATGCCAAACTTCAACAAAAGCAGTTAGATACCCTGCAGCAGATCGTCCAGACAATGGCGGCCAACGGAAATTCTACGACTGCGCCTACCGTCACCGCACCTGCTGCCACCGTGCCGACGATCCAACCCATTGAAGTCGATACGGAGGAGCCCGAGCGTCAACCAGCGGTACCGAAAAAGTACAACTTTGAAGTGTCAGAATTCAAGAAGGCGTGCCGCACTTCCTTCAGCGGTACCGAAGGCCCTTCTATGGCGATCGACTGGTTGGAAGAGCTGGAAGATCACTTCGAGCTTCTCGGCATTGAAGAATCGAAGCTAGTCGCCTGCGCACAACTTCAACTACGGTTGAACGCGCACGACTGGTGGGCCGTGCGCAAGCGAGCGATTCGACCGGACAACACCACCGCGCCGATCTCTTGGGCCACGTTTCGCAAAGCTTTTGAAGTCCAGTACCTTCCATCAGCCGTTCTTCAAGTGAAGGAAAATGAATTCATGCAGTTGAAGCAAGGGAGCCAGACGGTGGAACAATATGTCGTAGAATTCAACAAGTTATCTAAATTTGCTGGCCAGTTTCTGCCTACTGAAGAGTGTCGTGTGCGACGGTTCAAAGTGGGTCTGCGACACTCTATCGGTGCACATGTCGGGGTCCCAGAGTACAAGACCGTGGGCGAGGCTCTCAATCACGCGCTCCGCCTTGAGAACCTACATCCTTCCGGTGCTGACGACGTTGTGCGCCACTCCAATCACAAACGTCCTAGCCATACGGGAGGCAACAACGACGCGTCAAAGCGTCCAAATAATGGCGGCTACAAGGGTGAGAAAACGATACCAAAGTACACCAATTGCGGGCGAGTCGGACACTATGCCAGCCACTGCTTTTCCCGCAATATTGATTGTTTCGCTTGCGGACAGAGGGGTCACAGGGCTCAAAACTGCCCTAGCTTTCGACAGACTCGTAACACCCCACCACAACAAAACCGTCAAGAGAATCGAGGACAGGCGCCCCGACCTCCTCCACCCACTCAACCTGCACCACAAAATGGCCAAGATCGTCGCCCCAACACTCAGGGCCGCATCTACGCCATGACTCGAGACGAAGCGCTGGCATCAGATACAGTAGTGTCAGGTATACTAAAATTCAATAATGTGCCTGCTCGTGTGTTATTTGATTCAGGCGCTTCACATAGTTTTATATCGACGGACTTTACCGCCGAGCACAAACTCCCTGTAATATCATTAGATCTCGACCTTAGCGTAAGCACGCCTTCGGACACACCAATTCTCACAAACTTAGCTTGCGCCGGCGGGATTATCTGTATCGGCGGTCAAAAGATCGGTCTGGACGTGATAGTTCTAGACATGAAGGACTTTGACATCATTCTGGGAATGGATTGGCTCGGGCCGTACAACGCAACCATAGACTGCACTGAAAAGAAGGTCACGTTCCGCATACCTGGAGTGCCTGAATTCTGCTACTCGTGTGGTGAGGCGTCGCCGACCTGCATGGTGATCTCCGCAATATCTGCTCGACGGATGCTGCATTCCGGGTACGAAGGCTATCTAGCTTTCGTTCGAGACATGCGACAGGATGGTGCAAACGCGGGTCAGATCGACTTTGTGGCAGAATTCCCAAACGTGTTCCCGGACGAGCTACCCGGCATGCCGCCCGATCGAGAAATAGAGTTCACCATCGACACATTCCCCGACACCCGGCCGATCTCGAAGGCTCCGTACAGAATGGCCCCTGCAGAATTGAAAGAATTGAAGGCACAACTTCAGGAATTGCTCGACAGAGGGTTTATCCGTCCGAGTGTCTCATCGTGGGGTGCGCCCGTGCTGTTCATAAAGAAGAAGGATGGATCGATACGACTCTGCATCGACTATCGGGAATTGAAAAAAGCTACCGTCCGAAACAAATACCCCCTGCCCCGCATCGACGACTTGTTCGACCAGCTCCAAGGTGCAACGGTGTTTTCGAAGATTGATCTACGATCGGGTTGCCACCAACTCAAAGTCAAGCCAGATGAGGTGCCGAAGTCTGCCTTCCGCACTCGTTACGGCCACTACGAGTTCTTGGTAATGCCGTTCGGTCTGACAAACGCCCCTGCCGTCTTCATGGATCTAATGAATCGGGTGTTCCGTCCATTCGTTGACAAGTTCGTAGTAGTCTTCATCGACGACATCCTCGTCTACTCGAAGGATCGAGCGCAACATACAGAGCATCTGCGGACGGTACTCCAAACCCTTCGAGAGAATCAGTTGTACGCGAAGATGAGCAAGTACGAGTTCTGGCTGAACAGCATCTCATTCCTTGGGCACATCATCTCCGCCGCGGGCATCGCAGTCGATCCAAAGAAAGTCGAGGCAGTTGCTGATTGGAAACGGCCCGCATCAGTTAGCGAAATTCGAAGCTTACTAGGCTTGGCAGGATACTACCGACGCTTCGTGAAGGACTTCGCGAAGATCGCATCGCCGTTGACTCGCCTCACCCAGAAAGGAGTCGCATTCCAGTGGTCAGACGACTGTGAAGCTTCCTTCCAGGAGCTCAAACAACGGCTCGTTTCGGCCCCGATACTTGCTCTTCCTGACGGGACGGAGGGATTTCAAATCTTCAGCGATGCTTCTGGCCAGGGCTTGGGGTGTGTGCTCATACAGCGGGATAAGGTGATATCTTTTGCTTCCCGGCAGTTGAAGCTGCACGAGAAGAACTACCCCACGCACGACCTAGAACTAGCGGCAATTGTGTTCGCGTTGAAGCTGTGGCGTCACTATCTCTATGGCGTGGCTTGCAGGATTTATACGGACCACAAAAGCCTCAAGTATCTCTTCACCCAGAAAGAACTGAATTTGCGGCAGAGGCGATGGCTCGAACTAATCAAAGACTATGACTTATCAATCGACTACACGCCGGACAAGGGAAATATGGTAGCGGATGCGCTGAGCCAGAAGTACTTAGCTTCGTTATGCATCAACGATCGACTGCTGCGTGACTTGGAAGGAATGGCATCGAGCTCTGAGTTCGTTTCAGAGACGTGAAACTGGCGCGACTGCGGGTGGAACCGAGCCCACTGGAGAGGATCAAGTCTGCACAGAAGGACGACCCCTACCTGGAGAAGATGCGAAAGCTGATATCGACAGGGAAAGCGTCCGACTTTGCAGAGGACGAGTCGGGAGTGTTGCGCGTGAAGGGACGGCTATACGTACCGGACGACGCAGAACTTAGAAAGGAGATAATGTCGGAGGCGCATTATGCTAAATATTTCTTACATCATGGCAGCACCAAGATGTATAAGGACCTCCGCGTTGTCTTTTGGTGGCACGGCATGAAGAGGGACGTAGCGCTCTTTGTGTCAAAATGTATGGCCTGTCAG
Organism: Iris pallida; assembly: GCA_029216955.1. Classification (NCBI taxonomy): domain Eukaryota; kingdom Viridiplantae; phylum Streptophyta; class Magnoliopsida; order Asparagales; family Iridaceae; genus Iris; species Iris pallida. The sequence continues at coordinate 726,257 of JANAVB010021598.1, forward strand.
TAAGTCAAAGTCGAGCACCAGCGACCGGGCGGGAAGATGCAGAACCTCGCCATTCCAGAGTGGAAATGGGATCACATTACTATGGACTTCGTTGTTGGCTTGTCGAGGACGCCGCGGGGAAATGACGCCGTCTGGGTCATCGTCGATCGACTAACCAAGTCAGCGCACTTTATCGCCATCAAAGTTACTTGGAGCGTCGACCGCCTTGCTCAGATATACCTTGATGAAATAGTTCGGCTGCACGGGGTCCCAGTATCTATCGTCTCTGATCGGGATGGACGATTCGTAGCGCGCTTCTGGAGTAGTCTTCATTCAGCACTGGGGACCAAGTTGAAGTTCAGCTCAGCTTATCATCCTCAAACTGGCAGCCAAACAGAGCGGGTGAACCAAATTCTCGAAGACATGTTACGACTCTGTGCGATCGACTTGAAGTCAAGTTGGGACGTCCATCTACCGCTGGCCGAGTTTGCATACAACAACAGCTATCAGTCCAGCATCCAAATGGTGTCGTATGAAGCTTTGTACGGCCGAAAGTGCAGATCATCCATTTGTTGGGATGAAGTCGGAGAACGACAGATACTTGGTCCGGAGATGGTGGAGCAGACCGTGCTGAAGGTCAAGTTAATACGAGAGAGATTGAAGATAGCACAAAGCCGACAGAAAAGCTATGCCGACACGCACCGACGCCCCCTCGTGTTCTCGGAAGGTGACCATGTATTCCTAAAGGTGATGCCTATGCGTGGAGTTTCCAGGTTCGATACGAAGGGAAAATTGAGCCCAAGGTTTGTTGGCCCGTTCGAAATATTGAAGCGAGTCGCCCCGATAGCTTACCAAATCGCCTTGCCGCCTGCATTGTCAGAGGTACATGACGTCTTCCACGTATCACAATTGAGGAAGTACGTGCATGATCCGAGCCATGTTGTGGATTTGGGTAAGCTAGACCTGAAGGCGGACTTGTCATATGTCGAAGAGCCGGTGCAAATCTTGGAGCGCAAGGATAAACTTCTTCGCAACCGTGCTATTCCCCTCGTCCGCGTCCTCTGGAGAAACCATTCAGTCGAGGAGTCGACGTGGGAGCTTGAGTCAGAAATGAAGGAGAAGTTCCCTTCGTTGTTCTCGTAGAGGTAGGTCCTATTTTAAGTTTCGAGGATGAAACTTTTTCTTAGTTGGTTATGGTGTAGTGCCCTATCCCTACATCGTGCCCCGTACTCTGTCCACGGGGTACGCGAGAAAGGAACACTGTCGCTATCGATTCGGTCGGGACCGATAGATCGGGATCGACCGAGTCGATCGAACGGGAACGATTGAATTAAGATCCATTCCTCGTTATGGAATGTCTTCTTCGGAACCAGGTCCCATATTCAGCGGGTTTCGCCTCGAGGATTGACTCTGCGGCTGAGTCGGAAGAGACCTCCCGTTGCTCTGCTTTTCACGCCGCTTGCGTTGGTTTTGGCTTTGTTTTCTGAATGCGCTTTCGTGAATGTTTTCGATAGTTTTCATGGCTTACATTTCGAACTCGCATTTCCTATCGAACTCCTTGAATAATGTAGTGTTCTAATCGGTTGCTTGTACGATTTCAGGTAATCGCGTAGGCGACGTCTAGCGCGACCAACAAGTTCTCTCGCCAAAGTAAACTCAAGGTGAGTGGCTGACCCTTCTCTTCTCGACCCCCCCTTCTTAGGCAAAATCGATAGTGTTGTTGTGAATGAAAAGATAAATGCAAGTGCACGAACACGAATGAATGAGCAAGTTTTCTAAGAAAAGGTAGGTTATGTCTTAACAACTAAAAACATGTCTTTGCACGGTCATGGACAACTTGTCGACAAGGTGAGCATTTCCCCGCACGGCAACCCGAGGCCACGGGACCGTTGCGGCCGAAAAATGAAACAAGTAATTAGCTGTGCTGGGCACGGGTTAGGCGAGGACTTGCAGCGGGGCTCGCTACTCGCGCTGAAAGGACCCCGTCTAACAAAAGCTAGAGGAGTCCACGATGGCTCTGGGAGCCAGTGACCAACACACGAAATATTGCACTTGGTATGGAAATGATAACAATTGACAGGGAAGAACATGGTAAGTTTTATAAGGCGTGGCGTGGGCCGCCATCGGTAAGTTTCAACGTAAATTTCACTATGCTTGTCATATGCTTGTTTGCAATTCATTAGGATGGTTAGAAACATTCATACTTTAAGTCATTTAAACTCTTCAACCAAATAAGAGCTTGGAACTTAAATAGCCACTCACCAGTACAAAGTGTAATGTACTGATCCTCGCTATCCACGCAGGTACCCCGAACCACGAAGGGTGTGCCACTTGAAAGCTCAAGGCGAAGTGAACCCTTTCGAAGCCTCGTCCGCGTGTGAAGGCTTGTGTTTCTAGTTTCCTTTTGAAGAAGACCCGCATTCAGTCCAAAAGAAGACATGGCGACTCGACTTCCCACGATAGCAGGTGGAATTATGTAATGGTTTTTGCTCGTAAAAAGGGATGTAATGTATGGAACGACTATCTCATCGGCGTTCATTTTGTAAGTCGAGTCAAGTTGTAGCCCGCGCGGCAATGATTGTAAAGAAGTCCATGTAAAGTTTTTATTATCAATGAAAAAGTCTATTTCTACTTCAAATGTGTCATTCAATTTTTCTGCGTACTCTAATTTGATGTTGTGTTTCGGATAACCTTATGACTATGTCTTGTGCGATCGCAACTTAGGTTCGCACGTCATCACGCCCGGGGGACGACTATCGATTCTACGGAATCGAGGCGTGACACTATTCAAGGGTCATCGATTTCGATAGTCTTAACACTGCTATGGAATCATACTATTGGGACTATATGACGAAGTCACACCACTAAGTCGTAAGCCAGCAATCTTTATCCCAACCGACAGCCAACTATACATCACACCATCTACCAATACTATCCAACATATTTCATGATTCTAAATCTCATTTATTTTCCAGCCATCAAAATCTCATACGGACATTCTAAAAAAAATTCCCTACCTCAAGGGTCGAGTAGTTCATTCAATTCAATCCGATAATTCATGTATCAATTAACCATCCTCTATGCAACACAATTATTCAGGGTTGCCACTTGTTACTTTTCTAGTACAATTCAATTCTTCAGCATACATGCATATATGCAACGACTATCTTTGGTGATCAAGATGGACTAACATCTATTACACCTTAGGGTCAAGGCACAGATCTCTAATATTCCTTTGGTTCACCGACAATATTTCTAAAACTTTCAGCTTAGCAACCAATATGTTGTATTAGCCACATATAATTTACATCCAACCAATCGAAATCAACATTCAGATATTCTAAGCCACAACATTCTCTAGCCAAATCCATTTATCCATAGCATACTAACGGTCTTACTAGTCTGAGTCATCACTCGACTAAACAATTTCTAACCAAGCCACTAGTTACAATTTCTGACAATCTCGCTACTCAATATAACATCACCGTCAAGGGACACTCGAGTCATCTAGCCACAATACATGACTCCCAGCTAAGTCTCGACACTACCCGGTATCCACAGATAGTCTCCTTGCTATCCTATGGAAAGGGTTAACATACATCTCGTTCTGAGGTGGTAGAGGCAATATACCACTCAGATTCGAAGCCATCCTCAAACAATACCAACTCAAATCTATTCCAGACATTCGTGATCTATAATGATCACAACACTTAGTCAACATCTCGGGGTCTCAATATCACACGCCAACATTCTTAGGGTCTCAAAAGTACTAGCCAGCACACATGAGCCAATTCACCAGTTCCGTTTAACTCATCCATCAATTTCCCATTCACAATTCTTTTCCAACATCACTTGCAATTCTCAACTTATTACAGCGTACATAGCCACTTTTTTATATTCCCACATTTCCAACAGCATTCACAACATAGCATACTATGGCATCGAGTCATTGTTGGGTTATTTGTGTCCAAACCAACAACAATCCTTCATTCAGGGGCATCACAATGTATTTAGACTTATTGTATGGAACATCCAGTGAGCAGCCAAGAGGGTCAACGAACTTTCAGACACAAACAACATAGGATGATTACCAAATAATAACAGCATAATCGCGGAAGCAATCTTTGATTTAATCGCGGAAGCAACGTTGAGTGATCGCGGAAGCAACTATGGTTAATCGTCGATGCAACTTTGATTTGAAACGAATCAAAGAAGAGACCAAGGACGTAAAGCCGTGCTTTGATACCAATTTGTCACGCCCCAATTCGTAGAGTCATTTAATCACATATTTTATCTCTTGGAATCGATCGTCGTCGCTTGGGCGTGAAGCCGTACAAGTCGTGGTATTGCACTTGTACAAGGCAAAGATGGTACGTAATTGATTTTCTTCAAATAGGAACACATCGCAGCGACAGAAGCAGATAAATTGAAGTTAGTGAGGACAATCTTTCTCATTGAATAGAAGTACATCACTTCTTTATAGCAGCAGAGATAAAAAGATAACTTGAAGTCACACAGAGATATATAGACTTTATTCTCTTTATTGATAATTGAAGAAGAGTACAAGACTTGTATTGAAGTACAATACTTACAACCAATCTCACTTTACATTGAAAGCCAACTGAACAATGCTACCAAGCTTACAATTGATACTTGGATACATTAGATTACAACTCGATATACCAACTTGGCTTACAACTCACTGGTACAACTGATTACAATATTCCATACATTATGCCCTTTATAAGTAGAAGACATCATCTTGTACAAGGAGAGCTTCTGTATGTCCAACAAATCTTCGATGTCGCGGGACCAATCAAGCCAATCTTCGTGTGTAGAACATCCCAAGCACGAGCACCTGCCCACAAAAATGTGGGTCAGCACATCATCTATGTATTGGCGAGCAGAATCTAACCCACTCGCCTAAACCAACACTAACTAGTGAATTTTAGCAAGCATTTAATAGAATGATCTTTCTACTTGGGGCCTAGCATCAGTTTACAGTTCATGGACAGTAATCATAGTGAAGCATGTAAACTTGTCATCTCATTTCTTATGTGAAGGCAGCAATGAAACCTACTTGGTGTTATCAAGTTCTGATATTGTACACTTAGAGGCATCTTTTTAAGCGTTGTTGAGTTAACATTAGCCAAACATGTTATAGGTGTCTTAGCAAGGCAACACTCCAGCATATTTCGTTTAGCATGTTGAGCATGTCATAGAGTTCTCTTTTAAAGGCAACATCACAACATTGTCTTGTTTAGCATGACTAAGCAGACAATTCAACCAACATATATTGTATATATCACATTTAAGTGATTTTTTACCGATATCCGACTCTGCGTACCTGCATAAGAATACACGATCATATGATATACTTACTCTGTCTGCACAAAACATTCATTAGCATACATCCTGACTACATGACCACTGGTGGTTGTGCACCATGTCGACGTGCCATATAGGACTTCGTATTGGTATGCGGTTGACCATCACCAGGTTGCGAGCTCGAATGAAGGTTCCGATACCGTGCTGCCAAAGCACTAATTCCTTCCTAGGCCGACTCGATCCCACCGCCGTAGGTACCGTTCGAGGAAATCCTTGTATACAAGTACGTCTATGGTCATGCGAATGCGTGTCCGACTCGATCGTGTTCGAAGTCGCATGATAAAATAATAAGATAAGTAAAGGTAACAGTTCATTATCTCATCTTTCCAATATTACCACCTGTTCACTTGGTGATCTCAATGATCCCAAGCCTCATCTTTTCTCATTGCATCAATCATTGTAACATTTCTCATATCATTCCTTTCTAAGGGAAACAATTAATATATCATTCATCTCGATAGGACCTACAGCATTTTATTCATATCATAGGGACAGTATTCCTTCTTTCATTGCTTATAAGGAAACAGGCAACAGCAACAGTTATGCAGAAGGTACATGATTCTAGTGTTTCATTCAGTTCATTGTGTCGATAGCATAGCCAGTTCATTTCTTATTCTGTCATTCATAAGGCATCTCATTATTCAAGTATTCATTGCTTAAGCAATATTAACCGAAGGGACGTTATCAATTCATTTCAAGCATCAAGTCGCATTAGCAGTTTAAGTGTAATTCATTCGGCAGTTCAATAATTCTTAGCATAAGCATCTCTATTACTCAGCAACTAAAACATGGGACATTTATGGACAATTCATAGCATCACGTTATTCCATTTATTAAGCATGCATGAATAAGGAGGAAGAAGGACAGTTCCACTTGCCTGCATAAAAGGGTCTTCTTATTCTGGTTGTACACATTTCCTCTAAGCGTAGCTCCACCAGCGAGCCACGTTCCAACACTTAATCCGTCTAGCCAGCTTAGAGAGACTGCATCAGTCTCAACTCTCTTGATTCCCAACATAAGTCACGGTCCAACATCCTGATAGCATCCAACAAGCCAACCAAATGTCTCGTGCGGAGCGGGGCATTACAGCTATGCCAACTTCCAGACCATGTCTTAGAGGGATTGCCGCCACACCTGGTGGAAGTATACATGCGTCGGGTGCAGTAGGGAGTACCAGCATCATCGGATGATCCAATTCCTTCTCCTCGTTGATGTCTGTATTCGAAGATTTTGAAAACTGTTTAAATATTGAATATTTGTGTGGATAATTTAAAATATTGGATAATGTTGACTGAAATATTGAATATTTGAAATATTAGATAATTTAAAATATTGGATAATTTGAAATATTTATGTGGATAATGTGGATAATTTGAAATATTGGATAATTTGAAATATTTGTGTTATTTATGTTGGTGGATGTTGTGTGAACAGGGAATGCTCTGTTTTATGCAAAAAAAATCAAAAAAATTTCAGTTGGCGACGGACCCGTGACTACCAACCGACAGAATATCCGTCGCTAACTGGGACTATTCCAAGTTAGCGACGGATGGAGACTACTCACCGACGGAATATCCGTCGCTAACTGGGACTATTCCAAGCTAGCGACGGATGGCGACAACTCACCGACGGATCGTCCGTCGGCAAGGTTCTGAAAATATGAAAAAAACACAGAATGGGATCGACGGATATTCCGTCGGTAAACCGTCGCCAGTAGTCGATAAAAGTTTGGCTACGGATAATCCATCACCAAATTGGTGACTGGTCGGCGACGGAGTAGCGACATATCCCGACGGAATAGCGGCGGAATATCCATCGCCACGATTTTGATAATATGAAAGATTCACAGAACCGGGTCGACGGATGTACCGTCGCTATTCCGTCGGGAGCCCGTCGACAAGTAGCGACTACCAGCGACGAGTTAGCGACGGATATTGCGTATCAGACACTCTCTGATACGCGTTTACCGACCATTTAGCGACGGATTCGCGACGGATATTGCGTATCAGATACTCTCTGATACGCAATTACCGACCATTTTAGCGACGGATACGGCCGTCGCTAAGGCGACGTGTCATTAACTTTCTGATACGCACTTTGACGAAAATCCGTCGGTAATTCGTCGCGAGATGTACGAGTATGGTTGACGAAAATCCGTCGCAAAATCGTCGCTGGGCGACAACTTGGCGACGGATTGTTTTTAGCGACGAGTCTTTTTCCGACGGATATTTTTGTCCAAAATCCGTCGGCCATCCGTCGGTATTACCATTTACCGACGGCCAGGCGACGGATAAGGCCATCGCTAAAGCGATGAATTTGGGTAGTGTATATATATATATATATATATATATATATATATATATATATATATATATACTAAAATTTTCTTATTCGTTTTTCAATTTTGAACCGAAACCCAAATCCAAAACCAAAACCAAATAAAAAAATTTAGTATTTTCAAAACCGAAGCCGAACCGAATTTTTTTTAAACCGAACCGAATATCTTATTCGGTTTTCGGTCTAAAACCGAATAATGCTCACCCTACCCACAGGAGCCTCCTGTTGTAACCACTACGCCACAACCCTCGGACATATATATATATATATATATATATATATATATATATATATATATATATATATATATATATATATATATATGCATATGGTCCAAGTGGTTATCGCTGGGAGGCTTTTTAGATTTGTTTTGAAATATAGATTATATTTTAGATTAATTTTTTTGGAAGGATTTAGATTTAAATATATATATTTGTATTTAAATATAATTTTTATAGATTTGTTTTGAAAGATATATTATTTGTTATTTTTTTTATATATAGAGAGACATGTATCTCTTGACCAACAGAATTTAGAGACATATAGCTTCTTTTTTATGTAAAGAATTTGATATATATATATATATATATATATATATATATATATATATATATATATATATATATATATATATGCCAAGGACCTCTACCTCAAGTGGTTAGAGTGAGGCATATCCTCCAGAGGTTGCAGGTTCGAGCAACGGAAGAAACACATTTAATTCTTCATGGAAGAATTAATGTGGGACAACCAGAGTGCAGGCCGGTTGTGCATACAGACTGAGGCATGGTCCAAGTTAGGGGTGAGCATTATTCGGTTTTGGACCGAAAACCGAACCGAACCAAACCGAATAAGAGATTCGGTTCGGTTTTAAAAAAATTCGGTTCGGTTTCGGTTTTGAAAATACTAAATTTTCTTATTCGGTTTCGGTTTCGGTTATGGTTTCGGTTTCGGTCCAAAACCGAAAACCGAATAAGAAAATTTAGTTACAATATATATATATATATATATATATATATATATATATATATATATATATATATATACATTAACAAAAAAATCTCAAATAAACCAAAAAAAATCGAGTAAACCGAAAACCGAACCGATTTAATTCGGTTCGGTTTGATTCGGTTATGGTCCAATTCGGTTCGGTTTCGGTTTTGCTTATTCGGTTTCGGTCGAATTCGGTTTTCGCTTATTCGGTTTGGTTGGAACCGAATAAACCGAATACTCACCCCTAGTCCAAGTGGTTAAGACTCGGAGGTGAGGATCAAATCCCCTTTGAAGTGTTTGTCGAGGGAAGTGTGTAAAAGCCTAAAAACTTTTAAGCATGATTGTCCGTCTGCTAGGGAAAAAAATGGTTGATACCATACAAGCAAACAATAGTCAGATCCCGAACAACAAACCATGTAAAATTACAACTTCAGATTGACAGATGAGTATACATATTGCAGACATAACATTCACATGTCCCCTGAGCTAAAACACATTTCAATAGACAAATTGGGCCTATGTCCCTAAACTAAGCTGCCCAACAAGCACTGGGAAAAGGTTGATGCCATGGTTGTGTTGGTATGAGAGAAGACATCCTTTGAAACATGGGAAAGAGAAGGGGAAGATGTGATCTCCAAATCCCTGCACCTCAAGTGCCACAGTGATTTAAATCATTCCCTACTTGGTCAGTCAAACACGTTAGCTAGCTTCATGTAAAAAAAAAATATCCGAAACAATGACTACCATCTATTAATAGGACTCCCCTCTCTATAAAAATTCCCTTGTGATAGCTTCTTGGTTGGTGATTCTTTGCTTTCCAAATACAACTTCATTATTGGTAGGCTTTTGGCATTTGTTGGTATATATAAATGGTCTCTTCTATATAACATGTGGGAGTACTTGTCCCATAAACTTACTTCCCACTAAGTTTATCTTAAAGTGAGGCCAACAACAATAATGTCTTCAAAGAAGGGAGCCAAATATTGCGAGGAGGTCGAGCTAAGGAGGGGGCCATGGACTCTCGAGGAGGACACCATGCTAATCCACTACATTGGTTGCCACGGGGAAGGCCGGTGGAACCTGCTCGCAAGATGTTCCGGTACGTAATCTTTCGACAGGGCCGGAATTATGTGTGTGTTCTTGATCCTAGCTAGCTAGCTAGCTAGCTACTTGATTAATTCATGTGTTTTGTTTGGTTTTACGTACGTACGTGGTTCAGGCCTGAAGCGGACCGGCAAGAGCTGCAGGCTGAGATGGCTGAACTACCTGAAGCCAGACGTGAAGCGAGGAAATCTCTCGCTCGAGGAGCAGTTCCTGATTCTTGAACTCCATTCCAAGTGGGGAAACAGGTGATTTTATAGTGATAGTTGCAAATATCTGCAAAAAAATATACACTATATGCATATGCATATGTACAGGTGGTCAAGAATTGCGCAATATCTGCCAGGAAGGACCGACAACGAGATCAAGAACTACTGGAGGACGCGGGTGCAGAAACAGGCGAGGCATCTAAACGTCGACTCCAACAGCTCCGTGTTCCGAGACGCGGTCAGGTTCTACTGGATGCCGAGATTGGTCGAGAAGATGTCCCTGACCGCGGCCGACCCGCCCGTGAACCCGAACCCTATGCTGCCAGTACCCAACCATCCCCAGCAACCTGATTACACCACTGCTCCCCCAGCCTCCTTCAGCCCATCCAATCCAAGTACTAGCTACAACTACGAGCCGACGACGTCGAGCTTGAATAACTGTGCCATGGAGCTACCGGAACTCGGGTACAACGATGCGTTCGATGACGGTAGTACTCTCGACGTCGCAACGTTGCCGACACCGTCGCACTGCATTGAGAGTGTGGGTGATTGGGCTGAGAGTATGGGGGATGGATTGTGGAACATGGATGGGTTGTGGCAAGCTAGAAAGCAACACGAGGAGGAGGAGGAGTACTATGGTGGTGGAATCTTTAAGTGAGGCTTTCTTGTGGGGATAGATTACAAGAGTCCGAGTTTGAGTGTTATGATGTTGAGCCTAAGTTTAATTTCTTGTCGTTTGTATTTGTAGAGAATTCTGGGAAGAGCCTGTCCTAATTGTGTGAAGGATAAGAGCACTAGAGAATTTGGATGTATATTCCTTAACTGATCAGTGCTTAGCTAGGCTCTTAATTTGTGATGGAGTCAGATTACTCAGTCACATGTAATTTGTAAATAGGGGTGTACAACTATGAATTCAGTATTCTTATATCTCTTTTTTTTCTTGATGAAGTATGTTTTGATATGAACACCTAAACAGTCTCATCTTTAGTGTATGCAATTAGGCCTATATTTACATTTAATCTTTTGAGGAAGGTTATGTATAATTCACAAAATAAGTTGATTCTACATGAAACATGTAAGTTGCAGCATTTTTATGCAATGAGCTAGACCACTAGGATCTTTCTGCTACATGCACATGTACCTAATGAGCATCCAAACAAAGATTGATAACGTTTACATCAAGATTCACATTATCCGTATTGCCAGTATCGACACTATCGAAGATTCGAATCGGAGTATCAAATTTTTTATATCAAAAAATAAATTATTAGTTATGAATTATATATATATATATATATATATATATATATATATATATATATATATATATATATATATATATATACTAGTCTACATGTACGTGCTTTTGTACGTATTTTAATTAAAACATCATAAAGGTCAGCTGTCGTCTTTCCGTCTTTTCCAGATAATTATTCATGTGTGTATGTTTTCTTTTACAATGTCAAGAGATTACGAATTTTGTTATTTTTCTAATTTTCTATTGAGAATAATAACCTTTGAAAAATGGTAAGGACAAAACTTTTATTACCATTGGAACATGAATAATTGTATGGAAAAAAGAAAACTTCCTAGCATGCAAACTGTATTGTTTTGACTCTTAAACATAAATGACATATAAGTTGACATAATAACATCATGTTTATAAAATACTCAAGGGTATTTTAGGAATTCAAAAGTTTCACCACCAAGTTTTCCTATATATATATATATATATATATATATATATATATATATAATTTTAAGTATTTTATGTGTTGTCTTTTAGTAATCTTGGAATTAAATGAAATAGTAATCAACATTGTCGATTGGTTTACCTGCGGTAGGTAAGTTTTCCTCTTTACATGTTTTTACAACCTTACTATGCTTTTACACCTTTATTGATTGGTCTTTTTCGTTCAATTTTTATTGCCGAATTGACTGAAAAGAGACCCTCGATGTCAGCATCGACATCGGTCAATATCGGATCGGAACATACTAAACAGTATCGATATCGATCGTATCGAACCAGGATCGGTCGATACTGCAAACTATGGTTTACATATAAACATACTTATATGAGAAGTTATAGGTCAGTTGAAAAGTTTGGAACTACTGTGTAATATCCTGTCATGAACTTTTATCATATACTGGTATTGCAATTGGAGCACCTCAAGAAAGTTCTGACATTACCTCTAATTATTTTTTGAACTTTTATTTCATTATATATATATATATATATATATATATATATATATATATATGCACAGCAAGATGGGCAATGTCATTTTATGAGCACCTTCTTGACAAGGGCCCTAGCCAAGAGAGATGAAGAGGGTCCAGTCCAGTGCTCTAGAGAGAGAGAGAGAGAGAGAGAGAGAGAGAGAGAGATCACACTACATGCACACATATGCTGTCACCTCACAGATAGAGGCAAGTTGATATATTTTACTGTAGGTGGAGAGCATTATGTATGGTGTGGCTCCCTCTCATCCTGTTCTCTCCTCTGATCACCTTTCATTGATTGTTCTTCTTCTATGTAAGACTTCCTTCCAAAAGGAAAGTCCTTGAAACTCAGTCTGGGAAGCAAAGGAACTTCATCAAAACACTTCACTCATATCACCTCACTGGCTGGCATCACTCATGATTCACTAGAATGACATAATAGTAAGAAGGAACGCACTAAGGCTAGATATATTATAGGGTATCCTAATTAATTCTAAGAACTTAGAAAAAAAATTCAGAAAATTTGCTACAAAGTAACAAAGTTTTACAAAATGGCACTCAATATAACATATTTTGAAAAATTCCAAATCAAGGTATATTCCGCCAGACGAACCGGCGGAAATTGTGCTCCTCGGGGCGCGGCTCGGCTTCACAGCATTGGGGGGAGCGGTTGTGGGGTTTTTTTTTTGGTGTTGTGGGGGGGGGGGGGGGGGGGGGGGGGGGGGGTCGGTTTTTTCTTTTTTTTTTGTGTATGTGTGTGGTTGGGGGAGGGGAGGAGATGAGAGTGGAGGTAGGCTTATAGAAATGTGGTGTATGAAAAAGTGTGGGTTTGTTTGATAGTGGGTGGGGTTGTTTGGTAGTGGGGAGGTAGGATCTAGGGGAGGTGGAATTTAAGCTTATAAGAAAGGTTCGTTACTCCATAAAAAAACCAGAAGAAGAAGAGAAGAGAAGAAGAAAATTTTAGAAAAGAAGAAGAGAAACAGAAGAGAAGAGGGAAGAAGAGAGCAAGCAAGCAGAACAAAGTAGAGAGGTAAAAACTTACAAGAATTTTGATTATGATTTTTTTATGTTTGTTATCTTAGAATTTTGTATTAGTAACAGATGGATCGTCAAAACGACGGACGTATTCCGGGAGGACCCACCAAAGACGTGATTATCCAGCAACGTGAGGCGCATATCTCAAAATTAATATTTTCTGGAAAGGTATACCAAATTTTAACTAAAAAATTATTATTATGTATATTTTTATTATTTTGTAGTAATAATGATCATTTTATAGTAATTAATTTTTTTTATATAGTTATATGATTATCCTGACGATATACAAATGCGAGAGCATGGGACATGGCATTATGAACACAACTTTGGGTGTTGAAATTTGACTAGCGAACAAGAGGCTATGGTGGCTATATTTGGATTAGCGAACAAGCGGGTAGGATCATGAGCACAAAGAATAAATAAGATACCATATCTAGAAAAGTAGCATCAGTACTAATCACAGGTAAACATCCCTTTAAAAATCCATCAATGCATGTCTTGAAACGTATAATTTTTTTTTTCAAAACTATTGTGTTAATTAGTCTTTATAAAACATCTACAACCTGAATTTGTCTCGATAATTGTAAAAGCATATCGTTCAAGACTACCGTAAGCATCGATATAACTATCATTTATTTCAGATAAAACAATTTTTCTAGCTTTCCAAGTTTTTGAATATTTGATACGTATTTGATGTTCTCTATATATATCATTGACAACGTGCGATGGACTATACGACTGGTCATCTCTAATTTTATTAAATATCTTATTTTAATCTATAAGGTAGTATAGCTAATGGATGACTACCTGTTGTAAGTCCACATAAGCAAGAATGTCGATTTTCTAACGCAGTAATAACAAATGTCTCGCTATTACCAATAGATTTAGCGTATACTCTCCAATTACAACTAGATTCGTTATATATATATATATATATATATATATATATATATATATATATATATATATATATATCTCTTATGAGCATTATTCGAATTAGTCGAACAAGTAAAATTATGCTTAATTGCTATGTCACTAATTAAACTTCTAAATTTAATTCGATTTTCAAATTGTCTTCCAACAAATAATTCAGGAGTATCAACACTATCATCATTATTATCAAATTCATCATCTACATTTTCAACTAAATCATCACTACTGTCATCATCGGCATTACCTTCATCTACTATATTTTTTTCTTCAGTGGCGGAAATAACTTGGTGAGAAGAACTATGACTAGGACGAATATTACTAGTTTCATTATTAGGAGCACGTCTACTACTTATATGAGGTGATGCTGGAGTAACAAAAATACTAATATACGGTGATTATACATTAATTTGAAGAATAAAGGTCCATGCTAGATCACTATTTAAATTTATAGAATTAGAAACAAAAATATATATTAATATAAATTTATTAAAATCGATAAAAATTGATAAGTAATTAAATTACGTAAACTATTAAACGTAATATTTCGATCTACTATAAGAACTTCGGTTAAACCTCCTTCATAAGCTAACCCATTTAGGACGCCTCCAAGCGAGCATAATAGTGTTATACTTTGATCCATGTTGGTAGGTGAAAGAACAGAAACAGAGCCTTCTACTTCTTCTAAATATTGGCAGGTGGAAGAAACAGAAAGGGAGGCTTATATTTCTTCTGAATAGCAATTTGAGATGGAAAGAAAGATATTGAGCAATTTGAGATGCAGAGAAAAATATTGAGTTGAAAGAAAAAAATAGACTACTCATTTATAAGAAATGAGAGAGCCGTTGGAGTAGAAGCAGCTGTTGGAGTTAAAATAGCCGTTGTAATTGAAACACCCATTCCAATACACTGTCCGAAGCTCCCTGCCCTGCCAAGCGTGCTGAACAGGCCAAAATGCAAGAAAAAAAATCAATTTCGATTTGTAATTTTTTGAAACATGTTATCTTGAGTGCAATTTTGTAAAAATTTGTTACTTTGTAGCAAATTTTCTGAAAAAAATTTATTATTGACTTCTCAAGACTCTGAAGAATTTAGAGATTGCCACAGGATTTTTTGAATGAATAAATATAAGAGTTATTTACACTTGCACCCCCTATATATTGTCTTTATTATGCGGACCTTCCATAGTTTAAAATAAATAGAGTTACACCTCCTATGTTTTGTGTTAAATACACGGACCACACCTAAGTTTTATAATTTGTATAAATGATTCTACACTGACAATCCTACTTTAAAAAAATATATATAAAGGACATGGGATGTCAGTGTATTCATTTTTAAATTAGGAGAGATCTGCTTAATAAATACAAATATAGAGGGTGTTAGTGTAAATAACACTAAATATAATAACACTTTGGTGGTGTACAGATTTAGAATTGCATTGTTGGCAAATTTTAGTAGGATGTGCATTTGAAGTTTTTTCAGGATCAAAATTTACTTACGTAATACAACTCTTCCATAAATGAACGATGATGCTATCTATATTTATCTCTTGTGTAGATATATGCTTGGAACAATCTTTGTTTAGGACTTTTCTTAGGCAAGTTATTTCCATTATTGTTGATTGCGCATGCGTGACTGATCCAATATATATTGTGCGCGATCCTTGTCCTCAAGTGGGATGCACCCACTAATAATTTGAAGTCAAGTCTCACTCGTTTGGTTGTTCCTCACAGCAAATATAGACGTTGGCGTAATAGTTGAAAAAGAAGTTCAATAGGTGCTAATAGTGTATCAAATATTAGTTCGTCTATTTTCCTAGACCTCCTCTAATCCTAAGTGTAAGTGGTCAATGCTCGGAGACAGAGAAAAATCGATTTCAAATCTCACAAGAATGCACAGAACGTATCGAAAAATAAATCAATTTTACGTGATGACATTAATGGTCTCAAGGATCCATTGAGATCAGTTTTCTTCTCTTCACAATCAACATAAATGACATTAAAAGTTGCCAGATGTGTGCAGGCTCAAGGAAAGGGGAATACTTTGATCAGTGCCATCTGTTTGGCTAAGGGAGCAGTCCATCACTACTAAGTCATCTTCCCTAGAGATTGAGAATGACATACATCACACCAAAAGTAAACTTAAATCTTGACAAAATGAATGGTAGAGAGGAAATGAAGTCTTCGAAAGTGCAAAGTAACTTGGTGGATTTGAAAAATGACCATGGTTAGATTTAACTTAGAACACGACCCACAACAAAGTTTGTTTGATGTCGAGAAGTATGTAAAGTATGAGAATTATTCAGTGAACCGGACTCACCATGAGCCTTAATTCTCCTCCACTTTATGAGTGAGTGCATGCAGTGGCAGTCTTGATTTTCCTCCACATCCTCAAATTCCTGGAGGAAAATCAAGGCTCATGGTGAGCCCGACTCACAGAATAATTTCTTGTTAAGTAGGTCAAGAGTCTCAAGAATAAATGGTTTAAGAGACTTTAGGAAACATGAACCAAGGAATTTCAGTCATTTGACTATCACCGATAGGGAAGAACCCTCATTTGCTGTTGTCTGTTATGTCAATGTCACTCTCAAGAGTCCCAAATAGAGAAGAAATTTAGAGAGAGATTCACATGTAACGTTGATTTCTGACAATGGGCAAATGTTAATTTAACCTTAACCATTTCAGTAAAATTCAGGAATCTAACAGTAGACGCAATGATAAAATGTTCATACATCATTTTCCCCCCTCCATCATGGATCTAAGTAAAAGCACCAGCGATGGATAGAATATCAGTGTCAAAAATATGAGCTATATCAGGAATCTAACAGTAGACGCAATGATAAAATGTCCTCTTTCCTATGAAGCTAGGGGAGCAGTCCTTTCATTGGCATGTGAGCTATATAGAATATCAGTGTCAAAAATATTGGAAGCCTTCTACTTTCCTATCAGCATCAGTAACAATCTTGTCAAGCTAGACTCTCATGATGGGACTAAACTCCCGAGAGAGGGGCCAAGACCATATCACGTCCAATGATGAGCGAAGCCAACAATACTATAGGCAGATGCAACGCCCCCCCCCCCGGTTCCATTGGTTAGATCATCAGTGGTCTCAATGTTCATCTGGGGCTCATAAATCAGTAAGATCACCAACAACTTTAAGACGGGTAGGGAATTTCCTATTGTTTGTCCAAAATCCCCCCCCCCCCGCGGTTCCATTGGTTAGATCATCAGTGGTCTCAATGTTCATCTGGGGCTCATAAATCAGTAAGATCACCAACAACTTTAAGACGGGTAGGGAATTTCCTATTGTTTGTCCAAAATCCTTGGTAATTACAGAATCAATACTGCTTTCCAGATGTCCAGCCAGGTTTTATCGGCATCCCAATCTTGAGAATATCAATCATTAGACATGACCATGAAGCTGAATAACTAAATCCATATGAATCTCAATAACTTGATAATAAAGAACCCTACAAGTTACGGAGGGAAGCGCATAACTAATCAGTCCCAAACTCTAAATAACAAACATGAAGCAAAATAACAAACTTAAACAATTTCGACTCAGATTTCTTATGAGATATATATCCGTTAACCAAAAAACGGTTTGGTGTTTCGTCGCTTGCTCTTTTGTATCAAGTTCTTCACTTGAACCTTATTTTCTCCAGACGATTGGTATGAAATAGAATAAATAAATAATAAGAAACAATCATACACAATCCTAGCTAGAAAGATGCCTCACAACTTCTAGAAAAAGATTCGATTATAAGGATCCTCTTTATTAAGTGATTGATAGGTAACTCTAGGAATCTTATGGTTTTACTTGCTTTTCTTTTTCATTCCTGAACAATCTGGGAAAGCAATATTCCAATCGAAGACAAGCTGTAGCTTTAATACCTTGGTAAAATAATGTGAAATAGTGACAAACTACAATAAGGACAAACTACTTTTTCATTTGATTTTACATTTCATCCAAGTGTCTGTATTACAAACAGGATACACGTAACATGCATATAACGTACAGTAAAAGAACAAAGAACACAAAATGAACATACCTTTTCAGCTCAACATCTCTATGACCACATAGTAGCTTCCATTGTTTTATTAGAGGATTTACAGCAAATCCACTTCCAACCTCCAGTAAACTAACCAAATATCCTATTATTAACCCCCGCTCTGTACAGATCCAATGCTCCTGCGGAATCAGCACTAACTTTGATCTCACTCATTGCGGGCACAAAAAACACATCTCCTTCCTTGGCCATCATACCATCATCTTCAACTGATCCAATCTGCAATCGCCCCCCACCAGCCATTACAAGAAAGAGAGACGGACCAGGAATTGCAGAAAACTCAACTGATTCTCCTGATGGAAGCAAGCAGTGGTCGACTTCAAATTCATCAAATGGAGGCGTGTAACGTAATATGTATGGATTCAAGGGAATCCCTCGCAGAATTTCAGGAACCCCCTGCAATTTTGCAGAAATGGGAAAATTATTGGTTATGTTATGGCACCATAAGTTGTATATATGGAACACTTCAACACAAGTTGATATATAAATGTTAAGACCAAAGGTTAACTTGAGGTTATGTAGATAGATAGGCAGTCCACAAAAGACGGTTCTTCCTCAAACCAAAGCACGTGGTCTTCTTCAAGGTGAATCACTGTATAAGTGTAGCTCATATATGTTTAGTACCTTATGAATTTCAAGTCATTTTACACACTATTGAACTTCATAATGGAATACTAAACATGCAGAAGAGAAATATAATGCTCAAAGCATTTGCTCTCTCTCTCTCTCTAATATAATCTCCATTCTTTCAAAAATTTATTCACATACAAATATGTGGCCTAGATTGAAACATCAGTTTTCTTGTAACATGTTTGACACCTTAGGCTAAACAGTACATATAGCAGAAACCAAGTTGCCTGTTGGCAACCCATCATTTTTAGTCAAATTATTTACTCAAAAGAAACAAATTTAGTCCATAAGAGTTGATCTACCAATAGGAATTGGTTGTTTCATTCAAGATTTAAGCAACGTATTAGAAACTGCACCAGAGAATCGGTATTGCATGACAACTCTGAAATTGACATTTGTGCCAAACTCGTCTGAAACTGTGCCATTAAATCAGTACTGGAAAAATCACTAAAATCAGACTACTACTACATACTTTTGGTCAAACTTTTCTGTTACAGTAGAAAAAACATTCATCGAGTAAAGTCCACTTCTTGTCTCCCTAGACCATATCATGCTAAATGGATGAAAACCTTTTGAATCTCTCTCTTCTCACTAAAGATTTTTGTATTCAAGGCAAAATCCCTAGCAAATAACTAAACTGATTGCTACACATAATCCCTTCTTCGGTCATTGTTCAATTGCTCTGTTCAAGGGTTGCTTATTGTGTTCAAGATAGTTGGTTCAACTTGTGAATTCCCTTTATTTTGTGGGCATACCGAACTGCGTCTCAGACACTTCTTTAGTCTTCAATCTAAGTAACATAGCCATATAAACCAAGTTTTTCCTTCCAGACACAAAAAAAACTCTTCAGCACGTTCTAAACATTATTTTCACTTTTTTTACTAAAGCATTTTTACGTGAAAAAATTGAACTTTACAACAATAATGACGGTTGCTAATTTGGACTAAATTATTTCTTTCTACATTCAGTTTTCCTAGAATGTTTTTTGCTTCTCTGCTCGATGATCTAGGCACCTTATGACGTCTAAGATATTTAATGTGTGGTTGCAGAAGAAACATCTTTCAAAATCATGAGACAACTCGATGGTTTAATGGCTCCATGTATTGTAACGAGAAGGAAAAGCCATCCTAGTCATATGGTTATACCCCTATCATGAAGTGTTCATCCATGTACATTCATAGACCCCAACAAAAAAGTAAAACAGTACTTTACCTTTTTAAGCATATGGAGGATCCTCTTTCTTTAGTGAACCTTTTTTGTTAATCAGAGCATCCCCTTATTCATAAATGATACAAAGGCAGGAGGGAACGTCCTTTGTTTATCAAAAACTAGTTTTCCTTTGTATTAAACCAAAAAATACTGCACGATGCACAAGATAATATCATCTCCTATCTGACCTACTACTAAAAAAAGATGGAATCATGGTGACAATCAGGTTAATAAGGCAGAGAGCTCTGTTTATATGTTCCTTGTTGTAAAATGAACCCAGTGTCTAAACTAACTAGCTACGAAGAAATATGATGACCATTCATAGTACCATCATTATTAATTAACTAATTTTCTCAAGGAACTCGATGAATTCCACCAAGCACTTTGGAAACATATATTCGTAAGCTTACAATAACATGGCAAGGTTAATCATTCAGTTATAAGTTAAATTTTTTGTAATCTTACTAACTAGAATAGGCCTTAATGTTGAAGTACCAAGTATTGCAACTGCCAATAGAGCAAATGACATACCTCACAAAAAATGGCTTAGAAGTTTAACAATAGCAAATATTCTTTTACAATTATCCTAGGTAAATTAAAAATAACATAAGACAAAAAACCTTACAGCAGATTTGGAGTCAGCTTGCAAATTAACAATTCCAAGTAATGAAAAGTAGAAGAAAATTAACACACTGACCGGTTTGTATGTAAGCATAGAACATAGGGTCTGCACATCCCTGTACTTAGGAGTAAGTCCAGCCCGCACAACATTGTCCGATGTCGCCATGCATTCCATACACTCGCCAGAAACATATGCATGAGGTTCATTAGCACCAATATACAGTGCTTCACCAGGGCTAAGCTTCACATAATTGAAGAAGAAGGCTGATATAACTCCAACATCAGCAGGATACTGCTTTTCCAATAATAATACCAGCTGTTCCTTCTCCGTTAGGACCCTAATCTGGTGCGAATAAGAATTTAATATTATGAGCAAACAACTGATTAGCAAAACTCATCCCCTACAAACCTTCTCAAGCAATAGACTAATTATGCATGGTACTAAGTGCGGATAGAGTAAACAACACTAGTGGAAGAATGTGATATGAAATTTTCTCTATAATAAGAAAGACCTAAACATGCAAATTTGGAAGGTTAAAGATATCCTTACTGATTGCAAACTAGAAAGTCAAGTTAAGATATATGCCACCAATCACCTTCCATATTGTAAACTTGCTAGCTTTAATATAATAAAATACACTTATGGGTGGTGACTGAGTTCTTACAAGATACAATAGCTGCTAATGGAGCAGCACTCACCATGTCAGCTTTATAAGAGATGGATGCATATAAGCTATCACCATGGTATTGGTATGTAGTTATTGAGACGTGACAATGAAGAACATTCATGATATATAGTTCTCACACAAGATAAAGATTCCAAAAGGCACCAGCAAGCTAAAAGAATAGTCTTCAAATATCAAGTGTGTTTGTCAGTGGTTTGTTTAACACTTTAACTTATTAGTTACGAGAGAAGAAACATATTGTTATTTGTTAAACTATGTTACATAAAGCCACATTCCGAGGTATCATAGCCTTAGACTATAAGTTCATCGTTAGAGTTTATGCACCCTTGATGAATAAAATTGTATTGTTTGAAGCCGTCAAGCTACTCCCCGCCATGTTCACTTGCAAACTATATGCTCCGACTTGTTGAAGACTTATCTCGAGAAATTTATGAAGTACCATCCTTCTAATCCTACATTTGACCAACTTATTCAACTAAAGGAATCATTGCCAACAATCAAGCAACACCATACATCGGAAGAACAAATTATGCCCTCTATTTGCTACCTACCAAAGAGCACCTCCTTTTGCACCCCTGCAAATTTCTAATATTGACATCAATGTCCATTTTGTTTTTCAGACGTAAAAGATCTCCATCACCTTACCTTAATATTCTAACTGTTTGCATCGAAGAAATGTTTGGCAGACCAACCAAAACTGTTGACACAATTTGCAGGCAGATTTCCCATTTGACATAACTAAAATTTGGTAAGGGGAAGACTTCCCACTTGACACAACTAAAATTTGGGAGGGGGGCTCTAATATGTCTTCTACCATCATGAGTATATGTCGTCTTATTGCCTCTTTACCATCTTTTACCCACCCCCACCAACATAAAAGAAGTCCCATCTTATTAACAGTATCAATACGCCCTCTCATCCCTTGTTAGCAATCACCCGAATAAAAGTCATATTATACGCGAATTTTTTTCAAATCTTTCAGAAACGTATAATACTTGCGTACTTTTAAAAGATTCGAATCAGTACGAAAATTTTAAGCATGCTAAGTTTTAAATGTGTTTCGTATAAATTATTAAAAAAATTGGCACAAAAAACGTGGTGGAAACATGTTTAATTAACCAAATTTGACAACATGTTTAAGAATGCAGAGTTTTTAACCTCAATATTTCCATTTGTCGAATATTTGACCCATTTTTTTAACATATTTCATTTGCATTGCGCCGATTTGTACTCATACTTTTGTCGTCCCGAATTTTTTTCCGTTTGCCGAATTACTAACAAGGCTCTCATCAAAGACATGTTAAATCACTACCTCCAACTTCTTACATGCATTAATCCATAAAGAAGACAACAAGTGTATGATTGACTCAAACACATACACTTATTTTGTAGTTGGCAGCCATGATGTGAAGCTAATGTTAGAGGGGTGATGTGCCGATGGCCATAAGTAGAGATAAATGGGAAGAGGACCCATGTAGGCCACCACAAAACTTTTAGGATAGTCTTTTTTGTTGTTCTTTGCACAGAACTTGTTTAAAGAAGCAGGGATACTGACAAATGGGTTGGAGTGGTACAAAAATCAAAATAATCTATAAGTAGTTTGTGCAGAAAGAACAAGAGGAAAAAAAAAATTAGAGGAAGGGGGTTTATTAAAACTAGAACTACCTTACTTTCAGCATGCAAGCGACTTGTTAGTTTCAATACCAGTTCAGAAATTGCATCTTTACTAGCTGACATAAGCTTAGTAAAGATTGACTGCAGGACAGCTTTTACTTCCACATATCCGTCTTGGTCCTTGATGTTCAAAACTTTGCTTGCATCCTCGTCGCCAACTAGCTCTGTGATCTCAGGTACATTAATAAGCACATACTTAAGCTCCTACAAAGAAGCAATTTCCATCAAAAAGAGATCAATGTCACGTTCAGTTTGTTGTCTATTCCTCAAGAGCAGTAAGTTGAATACAAATCATAAACAAGTGCCCAAAAGAACACCACTTTCTACTAGATAAAGGATTTTCCAGTATGATATTTCACTTTTCAAGAACAAGGAGACTGAAACCACCTACATAATACGGATGAAATATACAAAATACATTGTCACACTTGCAGCAAGAAAATACAAAAGCCTAGCATCTGCTAGTGCTAACAAAACCACGAAAAATAAGAAAATTTCACAAAAGAAACAGGACAATATATAGTAGTGCCCACTCCGTTGTATCAGTTAGACATGAAATTCATATTTCTCTTTCAAAAACTAAATGGAAGCTGCAACATGTTTTCTTGCATGAAATGACATATCTGATGCTTAAGGAAAAGTAATAACCCACTACACGGAAGGAGTGGGGTGATCTAGTATCGTTAATTTAAGAAAAGAATAAACAACACAGTACACCAAAGACTGGGGTGGTTTAGCATCAATTAGCGAAGTAACTTGATAAATGTAACATTTGTGACTTGTTGGAGTGAAGCGCTTATTACTACGCAGATAGTGTCCAAAGGGAAGGACTGCATCAGTGACAGTTACTATGAACAGGTATGATCCCAGAATTACAAACAATTGTGTAGGTGGTCATCATTTATAATAGGCATAAAAACATGTTTGTGGATTCAAACATAAACTAGGAAGGGATTTTGAGAGACCATAGATCATATGGAGGAAGATTCACGAGCTATGCAGCATGGAAACTTGAATGATGGACCCATGTCAAGCTGGCTGGGGAAAAAGTGGTTTCGGGTCAAATTACTAGCCTATTAAGTTAAAACTGCTCTAACAGGGCCTTCCATGCTTTACATATTCATGGGAAATAGCCCACTTAACGAGTTACTCAGAGGGTTGATGCCAGGTTGGCAGCTGGTCATAAGATCATTTGTATGATGCACTCAAACCTATATATTTTCTCGAAAAATGATGTTGAATGAAAAAAATTGCTCTAAAGAACAACAAGAATTTGCTTAAATCATCAATTTTCTCATTCTAGACAGCTACAAGGTAAATATACTTGAGTCCCAGATATGGAAGCAGGCGAGTAGAAAACCTCCCCCACATGGGAAAGGTCCAAGGACGGAAACTTCTGTTGGAAAATGTGAATGTATATTTGTTATAATAATAATATTATTTTTTTTCTATTAACGAATCTATGAAAAGGTGTACGAATCTTTTCATTGGAAAAGGTGTACGAATCTATTTATTGGAAAGGTGTCCCCTTTCCATCGTGTCTCTTTATTTCTATAAATACAAATATGTTTGGAGCATTCAAGAATTCATTCAATTCATCCATATTGCATTAGTTAGTCTAAGGAAGAGAGACAACCAACGTTGCTTCGACGAGTTCCTACGGTGTGAAGTGCTGCTACCGAAGGAAAGAACCGTTGTATCCTGGGAGACTAATCGCCATTAAACCGTAAGCACCAGTGCGGGGCGAATATTGTCTTAAGGACATTGAACCAAGTTCAAGCCTCGGTAACATTTATTTATTTTATTTATATTTTAATTTCAGAATCTAAATACAGAGTTGGAAATATTTTTCATAACAACTTCAAGGGACAAGGTTGTTCGCTAGTCCTTATTCCCGGATATACTATGTAACTGATTGCCCTGTTCATTCAAAAGAATGTGGCAGATGAGCATCAACTTCTTCCCCACCCACAAACAGAAATCCAATTTCAGGTATATCAAAATATCACGTCATTAACTACGTCTATTCTTCGTAATTCTATTTAATATATGTAGCAACTTTCTGCTTCAGCAAGACATACCTCGACGCTGACGAAGCCGCAGAGAGCCTTGAACTCTGTGATGGCTACTGCCATCTCAGGCTTATGGTTCGAGTCCTTGTAAAGGTCTGGGTGCGTCCTGTTAAGCATCTTCGCCAACTCCTTATCTGGATGTGCTTGTATTGATAAAGCCTTTGCCACAGATAGAACCTACTCAAAAAACAAGAGGAAAAAAAAGAAAAGAACAAACTTTAGTAATCTAATAAAATGAAAGAAACGAGTCAGAATCCTTCTCTTTTCAGTATAACACCAGTATCCATGAAACCACCCATAAACTATTTAATGAACCGAGTAAAATCTAGTTCTTCGATGAATGAAGTGAAAAAGATTCTTGAAAGAGTATCCACATCGAATTTTTAGCAATATCTTACTGTAGTTCAAAGTACATCACTTTCATACTACAATCTTTAGCACTTTGACATTAATTCCTAAGAAACCAATTACAAACCTTCAAAAGTGAAGATAACTGAAGAAAGGTGAACAAAGAAATCACTTCAAGCTCACAGTAAATAGTAGTACCATATAGACCTAAAAGAAAAACTTACCAGAAAAGTCCAGACCAACTAAGGAAACCTAAGTTACCAATGAAAATGAACTAAAGATGTCGCCTTTTTCCAATTTTTGCAAAGAACGGAGCAAACAAACAAAAGAGACTCTTGTTCTTGAAAGAGTTTCAAGAACAGAAAAAGAAACCAAGATTCTCAAGAACTTGGTTTCAGGAGAGGTGTCCACATCCAAAGGTTACCGAGCCATCGCATTCTTGCTGCAAACCATAGTACATCACTTTCTTGGATTTGACATAATCCCCAACAAATCAGACACAATATCTTAAAAAAAAAAAACCGAAGAAAATTGAAGAGCAATGGCTTAAATCTTCACAGTGAATATAACCAACGATGCTGCTTCTTTCTCAGCAGAACAACAACAACAAAAATCAAAAGTGACTATTCTCAGTTACCATGAAATCGAGCCAAAGATGCAGCCTTTCTAAGCAAAAGAACGAAAAGAATCAGAAAGAAGCTATTTCTCCTGTACAAAATTCCTCCAAGTCACTATATAAGTCCCACCGGAAGATTAAAATAAAAAAAATAGAAGAAAAATAGAATCATTAAAAAAAAACAAATAGTAAAGACAAGTCCAAAGCATTAAAGAAGGGGTTTCCCAGGATCAAGAACCTTAAACAAGAACGGGAGGTCGCTCCCCCACTTCTCCAGAACCTTCTCCCCAAGAGCTCCCCGGTTCTCGAGAATCCAACTCTTCAGAGTCAAGTTCCCGCCTTTATCGTCGCCTCCGTCGTCGCCGACCAGGAACGAGGGGCCGGACTCGTGGGTCCCCATCCAGAACTCCGCGTACTTCTTCTCGGAGTCGACCTCCCCGCCGGAATTCCGCTCGGACAGCCTCGCCACCGTCGATTCCCCGCCGCCCCTCCCCCAGTCGTAGTTCTGGACGGAGCACCGGAGCCTCGCCGCCATTTCACCCCGCTAAAACCCTAGAAGTTTGACAGTGTAAGAGGAAGAGGAGGGAGTTGGAGTCGAGTTCTTCTTCTTCTTCCGCCATTGGAAAAAGAGGGGCTGCTGCTGAATTTAAAGGGGAGGGACGAAGAGGGAAAGTTTAGGGAAGCGGGGGACCGTTGGAGAATAATGACAAAGTTATCTGGATGTAGTAAAGTTCGGAAATTTGGGGATGAGGATTGCGTGCATTGGTCCGATAACCACCGCCGTCGGCTCGGCTCGGCTTCGCTCGGCTTCCGGCGGAAAGATGAGAGTGGAGCCACCGCCGGCTGTGGGGAGCCGCCGCCGGCGGGGGGCGCGGTTATTATTTGTTGATTTATGAGTTTCTTATTTTGGGGGGACGGAACTGAATGCGGGTTTTGGTCGGTGGACGGATTTGCCTCCGGATTGGAGGAATATTACGGAAAGACCACCACCGCTGTTTTTTCTGTTTTCTTCTTTTTTTTCTTTTTTTTTTTTTAGAATTTTGCATTTTATTTCCTTGAAAATATCTATAGCTTTTAGTTATTTATCATGCAAGTCCAGCAAATCTTAGTTACTTCCACATTAGTTACTGGAGAAATGGGTTCGAATATTTAAAAATATCGTTTTAATCAATATTTATGTATTATATCTACCATAGTTCCACACAAGTATGAATTTAATACCCTACATGTATATGCACATGTTTAAAAAACTTTATTTTATTTTCTTCGATTTCTTTATGTGACGAAGGACAACTACTTTAATTTACCTTATAGTTAAATATTAGGATATTAAGGCTTTGTATATAATGAAGTCTCGACAAGGAAGAAAAGAAAGAGAATGATAGACCAGGCTAGTGTGATGGATGTAAGAGATGGTTCGAATTTATTATTTTTTAATAAGCAGAAATATGTTTTTGATAATATTCTCTTATTTGTATTTAAATAGTATTTTAAAATTGAACTGATTTTAAATTTTTTAATAAATAGTTAATACGAAACAACTTTTAGACTATTTTGAAAGACATTAATAATAGACAGGAGTATCAACAATAATTAAGTTTTAAACTCTGTCTTACAAGTGGAGGAGAGTGTCATAATCGAGTAGTTAATGGTGATGAATTAAAGTTGAAAAAAAAAGGAGAAAACGAATACTTGGAAGCCGATAACAAATCCTTTTATTAATCAAATGCTTAAACTAATATTTGACTGACACAAATTAGGAACCAATAACTCACCTTTCTTACGATTTCTGTTTGATTTGAAATTTTGACGCTTTTAAAATTATCAGAAAATTCACTGTAGAGTAACAAAATTTGAAGAAATTGCGCGAAGAGTAACAAGTTTCAGAAAATTACAAATAGGAAAATTTTTCGCCAGACAGTCTGGCAAAAATCATGCAAAGTAGTTGCTCCCCCCTGCACCACAGCTGTCACCACCACATCAGCTCCACTGCGTGCCACGCGTCACGAGGTGCGCGATTTTTGCCAGAGAGTCTGGCGGATCGTCTGGCGGAAAGTTCTCCTATTAGTAATTTCTTAAAACTTGTTACCCTCCGTACAAATTTTTCAAACTTCATTACTCTACAGTAAATTTTCTGAAAAATTATCTTTCCATCTGTTACAAAATGTTGTTCCAAATAATTCACATGTGTTTCAATACTTAGGCCATCCTTAATTAGAGTTATACTTGGCCTTAATAGAGTTCTACTTAAACAAGTGTCTTTAATTAGGATACCTGTGCAAAATTTGGTGTGAGTCTTTCATGATATTTATGTAAAATTTGGCGTGGTTGAGATACTTTTACCATTGTTATTTACCTTTTTTTTTTTTGTGAATGCTTTCAGAGCAAGAACAATATTGAGATACTTGTGTAAAATAAGATAAAAACTTTTTTAAGTGGCACTGTAAAAAATAAATAATAATAATAATATTGTTATCCTTCTTCGTATATATTTCCGTGTTTTGGATGTGCGAGTTTAGTCGGATCCACGTAGGGGTGTGGCGTGGTTGATGGGTTAAGTGCACAATTTCGTATGGTGGGAAGTGAGCCTGCCTGACCTCATTCACAAGCAAGTGGTGGATCGATGTGCATAGCATTCAAATAACGTATATATGCTTTCATTAATTGATTGTGATAACACAAGTTGACGTATGAGTTTCGGCTAGTCTATTAAAAAATGTGACAAGGATCCCAATGTAGGCTATACTACAAACATGAATCATCGATCATTGGTACTACAGTTCATGTTAATGTAGATGTTTAACCACCAAAACTAAGATGAACGTTCACTATTCTATTAAAAAATTATCGCTACTATCAAATTAGTAGTCCAACAGTTCTAAAATAATTTTAAATTGGATAAAGATGAGCAACCTTTGAGTGTACAATAATCTATTATAATTTTGATGGACGAATAAAAGTGGACTCTGCAAAATAACAATTATTTCTTGCATGTTCAATCTGTTAGTCCCTTGACGAACAATCGATGGAAAAACACGAATTCAGAAACAATTGTAAAGACAATATTTCCGGCAACAACACCCTAAAGAAGGTGATGTTGTATTACGGGAATCTAAAAAGATTATTTCGTAATATTTCTCGAAGGCAACCGAACCGTGTAACTTCTAAAGAGAAGCGACGGTATTCTCGAAGGCAACAAGAGATGATCAACAACAGTTGAGTCTCAGATTCTCGAAGGCAACGGAAAGAGGGAGGAAGAAGAAGAACGGATCTCGCTGGGGTGTAGAACACCGGCGCTCAAAGCTATACCCGCAGTACGGATAAGCTCCCAGGAACCAGCAAGTTCAGGAGAACTTCTGGAACGCTCGTAAGTCAATATTTGAGACTTGAACGGGCTTCCTGGACTTTACAGACTCCCTTTTCTCTCTTCTTGGTGCATCTTTCAAAGGAGGCCAAGGGGCTCTATTTATAGAGTGGAGTTGAGACTTCACCTCTTCTCCTATCCGATGTGGGACTAAAATACCAATACTCAAAAATAGAGTTTGATATTTTAGATCATCCCACAATCAGCATAGAAGTGTGCTAGTCCACGCCTACCCCCCGAACACTCCCGTGCATGCACGAGACATCCTGGAGTCCGTGTCCGAGTCCGAGTCCGCACAACAAAAATTAACTTTCATCCTTGTTGGATTTAATCCTTTTTCCTTCTAGAGAAATACTTCCACATGGCACAAACTTGTGCCCCACTACACCTCATGTACACACCTCAACACAAGCAATGCATTATATTGAGATACTCACCATTTGGTGTAGCCGATGTGGGACTATCTTTTCTAGTCCAAAGGCAAAAACACCAACAATCCCCCACATATCTCAATATATGGGTTGAGCGTTCCCCACAGTGATTGTCCATCATGCATTAGGAGAGATGTCGCTACGACTTGAATCTTCCCGCATAGGTTAAATAACAGCATGATACAAGAATGGACTAAGCCTTGAATTCTGCACCATAACTGCAATTCTTCCTACTCACATAATGACATCAACTGTGCTTCTGGCTGCACATTGAAGGCCTTGTGCCAGCCTGGTTTCAGTGTATAATTTTGGGCGTCTACAAGCTTACCCTCAAGAGACGGCCTGATATCTCTTTCCATACACTATAGGTGAGTTCTTTATAAAGAGTCATTGGCATGAAGCATTGTGCTTCTTTGCGGTGCTACGCCGCTATGACATGGCTGACAAAGCCGAGGCTTTACCCCACCTGGGTACCTCATCGTAGTGTCATACTACTGTAGCATGAGGTCACAAGCCCCTTTGTAGTGCCAAACTACCCAGCATGAAGCCTTGCGCTTCCGTGCGGTGTTACGCCGCTATGACATGGCTTGCGAAGCCGAGGCTTTACCCTACCTGGTACCTCTTCGTGGTGTCATGCCACTGTAACATGTGGACATCATCCTCTTTGTAGTGTTGTCTACCTCTCTTTATTACGATTATCATACAGCATTAGGCTACCTGCCTATTTGCGGTGCTACTCCGCTGTGACTTAGCTTGCAAAGCCGAGGCATTATCCCTACCTGGGAACCTCATGGTGGAGTCACCCCACTGTAGCATGGAGTTTCACTCCTTGTAGTGCTGCTCTACCGTGCTTCCTGTAAAGCACACCAGGCATTCACTCTGCTTGAGAACTCATTAAGGCGTTTAAGCCAACCTCCCACAGGATCAATTTTCCGCAGAAAATACATAGTAGACAACAGTGGTTATGGGTCCGTAACCCTTCCATGTTCCGCAGAACAAGTACCCACTGTTAACTGATATTATTCTAGTCAATGATCCTCCTTTGAACCAAAAATTAAATGTCTAGTAGATTTCTCTTTGAACCAATAACATAAAATTTTATGGTAGGATTACAATGACACAATATCAGAAAGTCTTCAAGCCCATCTTCCTTGCTGTGTCCTCGACCAGCTGACGCTTGAGACCCTTCGTGAACGGATCCGCCAGGTTTTCCTGACTCCGAACATCGATCACTGCAATGACGCCCCTTTTGATGAGATCGTTCACTGCTCTGTGCTTCAACCGCACAGTCCTCTTCTTTCCGTTGAAGAGTTCATTTGATGCCACCGCTGCTGCCGCCTGATTGTCACAGTATATCGAAATCGCCGGTATCTGAGCCCCAACCATTGGAAGGTCATACATGAGCTCCCGAAGCCACTCTGCTTCATCTGCAGCAGCGTCTAATGCAAAGAATTCAGATTCCATGGAGGAGCGAGATAACATAGTCTGCTTCTTCGACTTCCACGATATAGCAGCTCCACCCATGGCGAACATATATCCACCTGTGGAATATTCGCTCTCCACCTCTGAACACCAGCTAGCATCACTGAAGCCTTCCACTACTGATGGATCTCCGCTGTAGTATAGTGCATATGTCTGAGTTTTCTTGAGATATCTCATAACACGCTTCACAGCTTTCCAATGCTTTACGCCTGGATTGCTCGTAAATCGACTCAGCATTCCCACTGCAAAGGCTATGTCAGGCCTTGTGGCAGTAGTAGCGTACATCAAACTTCCGATGACGCTAGCGTACTCCAACTGCCTGACGCTCTCCTTCGAATTTGGCTCCAATTTCAGATCACTCCTGTACGGTGTATCAATAATAGGAAGATCTTGATACCCGTAGCGAGTGAGCATCTTCTCAATGTAATGAGACTGTGACAGCGCTATTCCAGTGCCTGTTCGAATGATCTTGAGCCCCAAGATTACGTCGGCATCCCCCAAGTCCTTCATACTGAACTTGGTCGAGAGGAATTTCTTTGTCTCTGTGACGCAGCTTAAATCCGTACCTAGGATTAGCATGTCGTCCACGTATAGACAAACGATTACTCCTCTTCCGTCAGCAAACTTCGTATAGACACACTTGTCTGTTTCACTGACCCTGTAGCCATTTGACCTTATCACCTTGTCAAACTTCTCATGCCACATTTTGGGAGCTTGCTTCAAACCATACAGAGACTTCATCAACTTGCAGACTTTGTCTTCCAGACCTCTGACGACAAAACCTTCTGGTTGTTGCATGTAGATCTCTTCGGTCAGCTCGCCATTAAGGAATGTCATTTTCACATCCATCTGATGTATCACCAGCTTGTGTATTGCTGCTAAAGCAATTAACAATCTGATAGTTGTCATCCGAGCTACTGGAGCATAAGTGTCAAAGTAGTCGATCCCCTGCTTCTGAGCAAACCCCTTGGCCACTAGCCTGGCCTTGAACTTGTCAATGGTTCCATCTGCTTTCATCTTCTTCTTGAAGATCCATTTGCATCCGATGGGTCTTGCTCCTTCTGGTAGGTCGACCAATACCCATGTATTATTGGAGGTGATTGAGTCAATCTCGTTGTCTATCGCCTCCTTCCAGAATACAGCATCTCTGGTCTTCATCGCCTCATCATAGGTAAGCGGATCTGCTTCCACATGATAGGTGACGAAGTCATCTCCGAAGTCTTTCGGCCTCCTTGCTCGCTTAGTTGACGGCTCAGTGAGTTCTGGTTCAGCTGGTGTCTCCTCGACAACAGCTCCATCTTGGACTACTGGTTTGATAAAGACCTCTGTCTGCTTCGCACCCTCATTATTCTCCGGAATGTCCGCGAGAACAATGTTCTTGTGCCTTGCAAACTTTTCTTCAAAATATTCAGCATCGCGAGATTCGATGATATGATTTGACTCGATATCAAGGAATCTTCGAGCATCACTCTTCTCGGCATACCCCAGGAAGATCGACTTAGTAGTCCTTGTCCCCAGCTTCTGAATCTTTAGATCCGGGAGCTTCACATAAGCCAGGCACCCCCACACTCGAATGACATTCAGGTTGGGTCTGACTTTGAACCAGAGTTCATGAGGAGTTATGTCGGAAGTTGCATATGGCACTCTGTTCAGAATGAAAGTGGCCGTTAATGCAGCTTCTCCCCAATAGCACTTTGGGAGACCCGCAGTCAACAGCATAGAGTTCATCATCTCTGTCAACGTTCTGTTCTTCCTTTCTGCTACTCCGTTGGATTGTGGAGAATACGGAGCCGTCGTCTCGTTGATGATTCCATGTTCTTTGCAGAATGATGAGAATTCGTGAGACCTATATTCCCCACCTCGATCACTCCTCAGCCTCTTGAGTTGTTGTCCAGTTTGCCGTTCAGCCTCGGCCCTGAACTCCTTGAACTTCTCGAATGCTTCATCTTTAGATTTGAGTAAATAGACGAAGGCATACTTGGAGAAGTCGTCTATGAAAGTAATGAAATACTTCATCCCGACCTTTGTAGAGAATTGTTTGAAGTCACAGATATCTGAGTGAACCAACTCCAGAAGATCTGTGCTTCGATTGACCCTGTGAAAGGGTTTCCTATAGATCTTCGTCTGAGCACATATCTCACATTTCTCTACCTTACCCCCACACTTGGAGATAAGTCCTAGACTAGACATTTTGTTTATTCGCTTACAATGAACATGTCCTAGTCTATTATGCCACAATTCAAGAGAGTAATTCAAACTAGTGATAGCATTAACATTATTATGCTGGGTTACAACAAGCTGAATTTTGTACATTCTTTCAGTTTGAAAAGCTTTCCCGAAGAAAGTACCCTTCTTGGACATCACCATTTGGCCAGCATTGATGTCCATCCTCAAGCCTGCGTTGCAGAGCAGGCTCCCAGAGATCAGGTTCTTAGCGATTGCAGGAACATGCTTCACACCTTGAAGCGTCAGAATGTTCCCCGATGTAAGCTTCAGCTCCATCGTCCCGATCCCCAGTACTTCAGCTTGTGCCTGGTTCGCCATCATGACTTTCTCGGAAGTAGGCTCATAGGAGACGAACCAGTCCTTGTCTGAACAGACATGACATGTCGCGCCAGTGTCTATCCACCAGTCCAAGTCTGCCCCCACAGTTGCAACCTGTGCTATCATGGCAACCTGATTAGTAACCAAAGAAACCTTGTTAGGCTCACCTTGCTCTTTGGGCTTGGACTTGCATTCACTTTTATAGTGACCCTTCTTGCCACAGTTGAAGCAAGTCACATGGGACTTGGACTTCTGTTGCTTGAATCCCGGACCCTTCACTTTCAGATTCGAGAAGTCCTTCTTCTTGTGGTGAGAAGCCGCCTGCTTCCCTTTGTTCTCTCTGGTGGCTTGAACCAGATTTGCCGTTGCTAGTTGCTTGGATAGGGCGTCCAACTTCTGTTGAGAGCGCATCTCGTCCTCAACATGAATCTCGCTGAGGAGATTATCCAGGCTAATCTCCATCTTCTTCCTATGCATCCTTGCATAGATGTTGCTCCATCCTGGAGAAAGTTTTGCCACGATCCCTCCAACGACGAACTTGTCGACGAGGGGCATGCTATCGTCCTCCAGTTTCTGGCGCAGCTTCAGGAACTCTTTCACTTGGGGCAGCATGGTCTTCTCGTCTTCAAAGACCCATTTGTGGTATTTTTCAACCATGAACATCTTCGACCGGGCCTCGTCGTCGTCATACAGCTTCCCCACGGACTCCCAGATCTCTTTGGCAGAAGTCTTCTTTGTGTAGGACTCGGCCAGAGAGTCTTCCATGGAATTCAGGATCAGCAGCCTGCATATGCTGTTATCCTTTTTCCACTTCGTCTGCTTGCTCGTAGCAGCGGCTAGAACAGCAACAGATCCTGTTGCTGGAACGATTGGTTCTTCCTCATCCAACACGTGATCAACATCCACGAGTTGAAGGTTCATAGTCACCTTTCGCTTCCAGATCTGGAAGTGTTCACCGTCGAATTTTTCCAACTTGTTAAAGCCAGTATCGACAAGCGAAGCACGAGTGTTTTCCATCGAATCGTATAGCTTTGAGATTGTTAGTCCCTTGACGAACAATCGATGGAAAAACATGAATTCAGAAACAATTGTAAAGACAATGTTTCCGGCAACAACACCCTAAAGAAGGTGATGTTGTATTACGAGAATCTAAAAAGATTATTTCGTAATATTTCTCGAAGGCAACCGAACCGTGTAACTTCTAAAGAGAAGCGACGGTATTCTCGAAGGCAACAAGAGATGATCAACAACAGTTGAGTCTCAGATTCTCGAAGGCAACAGAAAGAGGGAGGAAGAAGAAGAACGGATCTCGCTGGGGTGTAGAACACCGGCGCTCAAAGCTATACCCGCAGTACGGATAAGCTCCCAGGAACCAGCAAGTTCAGGAGAACTTCTGGAACGCTCGTAAGTCAATATTTGAGACTTGAACGGGCTTCCTGGACTTTACAGACTCCCTTTTCTCTCTTCTTGGTGCATCTTTCAAAGGAGGCCAAGGGGCTCTATTTATAGAGTGGAGTTGAGACTTCACCTCTTCTCCTATCCGATGTGGGACTAAAATACCAATACTCAAAAATAGAGTTTGATATTTTAGATCATCCCACAATCAGCATAGAAGTGTGCTAGTCCACGCCTACCCCCCGAACACTCCCGTGCATGCACGAGACATCCTGGAGTCCGTGTCCGAGTCCGAGTCCGCACAACAAAAATTAACTTTCATCCTTGTTGGATTTAATCTTTTTTCCTTCTAGAGAAATACTTCCACATGGCACAAACTTGTGCCCCACTACATCTCATGTGCACACCTCAACACAAGCAATGCATTATATTGAGATACTCACCATTTGGTGTAGCCGATGTGGGACTATCTTTTCTAGTCCAAAGGCAAAAACACCAACACAATCATTTACGAATTGCTACATGTCTTCTTATTTACGCACGTACCAATTAATATATGGTGGGAAATATACCATGCATGCATATCATGAAAATGAGCTGCATGTCCACGATGGGCACAACAGTAAACGATGCACAAGTAGGCTTGTAGTTGTATACCATTCACCAGTAACAAATAACAGAAGAGGGAACATAATAGAGGATATTGATCGAGAGGGAACATAATAGATGATATAAAACCATCACCGGAGCGAAATCATTACTAATTAGATTATAAGACTTTACAATCTCTCATCTTATTGGTGGCTACTCAACACCTCTTTTTAAATTCTATATATAATCCCTCACACAAGGAATCAATCCTCTCTCTCTCTCTCTCTCTCTATATATATATATATATATATATATATATATATATATATATATATATATATATATATATATAACGCTATTTGACTTCCAAAAAATTTAGATGATACCATCTTCGAAAATTTAACATTAAATTTAATATTAAATTAACATTACAATTAACATTAAGATTAACCTTAACATTAAAATTAATCTTAACATTAAAATTAAAATTAATATTAATATTAATATTAACATTAACGTTACTGGGGAAATTTATGAAATGCCCAAAAAACGAAAAAGTTTTATGAAAAACCCACCGCACAATAACATTTCATCGCGTGCCCAGAATTAGCAAAAAAATATATAAAGAGGGTTCCGAATGACCTTTTCATCCTTCCTTCTAATTTATTGAAAACACCCACGAAACTACTCTTATACGCTGCTCACTTTCGAATCTAGGTTTTCTCCTTAAAATTCTTCAAAAACTCGTCGGAAAATTTCAGAAAGACCGAGACAAACGACAAAAGTGCTAAAACGGAGGTCCAAACATCATTTTTTTGCGATTCTAAAATTTCGGAAGGCCGTCTAACAAATAAATTGTTAATCTCAGGCTCCTCGAAGATACGCTCATTTTGGGACAAACCGGGACTCGTTTCGACCTCCCAGTCAAAAGTTATGGCCCTTCAAAGTTTCAACTGACCATAAAATGCAGGAGAATGGTCATTCTCCGTGTTAGAACACGAAAAATATTAATTTCGCATGAGGGTGGCCATTCTCCGTCTTAATTTACACGGAGAATAGTCATTCTCTGTGTTAGTAACACGGAGAATGGTATTCTCCGTCTTAATTTACACGGAGAATGGCCATTCTCCGTGCTAAATTACACGAAGAATGGTCATTCTCCGTCTTAATTTACACGGAGAATGGTCATTCTCCGTGTAATTTAGCACGGAGAATGGTTATTACAGTGTTAAAACGCAGGAGAATGGTCATTCTCCGTGTTAGAAACACGGAGAATGGCATTCTCCGTGTTAAATAAAACGGAGAATGGCATTCTCCGTATTAAATAAAACGGAGAATGGCCATTCTCCGTGTAATTAAGCACGAAGAATGGTCATTACAGTATTAAAACGCATGAGAATAACCATTCTCCGTGTTAGAAACACGGAGAATGCCATTCTCCGTGTAAAATAAAACGGAGAATGACCATTCTCCGTGTAATTTAGCACGAATAATGGTCATTCTAGTGTTAAAATACAGGAGAATGGCCATTCTCCGTGTTAGAAACAGGGAGAATGTCATTCTCCGAGTAAATTAACACGGAGAATGGCATTCTCCGTGTTAATTTACTCGGAGAATGGTCATTCCCAGTGTTAAAACATAGGAGAATGACCATTCTCCGTGTAATTTAGTACGGAGAATGGCATTCTCCGTTTCTAAATTACACGGAAAATGACCATTCTTCGTGCTAAATAACACGGATAATGGTCGTTCAAATGTTAAAACATAGGAGAATGGCCATGAGAATGGTATTCTCCTTGTTAAAAATGCAAGAAAATGACTATTCTTCGTGTGATATCGACGGAGAACAGTTGACAGAAACCTAATTTTTTATTTTTTTTGTTTTATGAAAAAAATTTTGACATGAATAAAGATTCAAGAGTTTTCGTTCTTCTTTCAAAACGATGCTAACTCTTATGGAAAAGAAGAAGAAGATCTTCTCTCCATAATTGACCTAATTGTCGGAGAAGAAGAAGAAGAAGATGAGTGATGATCGGAGTTCGACTGGAAAAAAAATATGGTGAACTACGAACGATCTTTGCGATCTCTGCTGAAGATGAGAGCAATGGAATTCAGACCTCTCGTGAAGAAGAAGAAGGCGAGAATCACAATCCAGATCTGAGTTTGTGCGGAGGGGTAGTTATGGTATTAATTTTGTAAATACAGAACATCTAAAGGAAATCTTGGAATACTTAACGTGGAAATATATAATTCTGGACATTTCATAAAATCCATCATGCGGATGGATTTTTCATAAAAACCAATCCCGAAATTGGATTTCTCAGCAATTTTCAGTAAAAAAAATTGGATAATTAATTTTTTGGGTTAAAATTGATATGTCAGCTGCCATGTGGTAACCTGAGTAGATATGACATAAATAAATTTATTGGTTAGGTATTAGAACTTTGTTTCTATCCTATTATTATTAGAATTACTAATATTGTCAAATTATAATATTTGAAACTTAAACGGTGTCAAAGAAATGGATGGGATCGATTGATATTGAAGTATGTCTTTATCTGCCGTGCTAGTTGTATGTACATAAAAGGTGGTTTGTCTTGATCGTCGCCGAAGTATTGCTACAAATTAATTAACGCGAAGCATGAAAAACGAAATAGTGCACGTCTTCCACGTAGAGGTACCAGATGGTTCTCATGCAAACAACAGGCGCGATGGTGGTCTCCACCAAGTCACCGCTTCAGTACCATATATATACGTAGGGTTTCCAAAAAAAAATCTATTTTTTTCCCACTCTAGTCCACTTCAATTATAATTTTTGGTTCTGCGCTTGCGTATATATCTTCTACTATGTAAAGAGGCTTTAAAACGGTTCAAAAATAAGTCGTCTAAGTCATGTGAATATCATCAATCATTTAAATAAATTTTAAAAATAATAATAAATAACTACCTAAATACTCCACTAATTATTTAAAAAAAAATATAACTAAGTATTTACCTATCTAATAAGATATATTTACAACTAAATAGTTTAACTCAAGTTGTTAAGGTATGATGTATTTTTCTTTATTGCTTGATTTTAAATTCTAAGTTTGATAATTTTTTAGGCTTAATCGCACTTTGATACCCTCAACTATTCATGTTTTTCAACTTGATACCCTAATTAACTATTTTTTGTAACAAGTTGATATCCGAAAAAAAATTTGGACGAAAATACCCATGGTCAAACTTGAAAATTACCCCCACCCACCCCCTCCCCCCCTTCCCGTTTCCGGCCACACCCCCCCCACTCCCGCTTCCGGCCGCCTCCCCCCTCTCCCTTCGGCTTCCGTCCACCCTCCCCCCCCCGGCAGGCCTGCTCCGGCCACCGCCCCCGCCTCTTCCCCTAGGGCACGGCAGCGTGGAAGGAGGGGGGGCTGGGTGAGGGTGGACGGAAGCGGGAGGAGGGGGGAGGCGGGCGGAAGCGGGAGTGGGGGGAGGGGGTGGCTGGAAGCGGGAGAGGGGGGTGGCCGGAGGGGGGCGGGGCGGGAGGAAGGGGGGCTGGGGCTGTGCGGGAGGAGGGAGTGACCGGAGTGGGGAAGGGAAGAAGGGAAGAGGGAAGAGATAACTCAGATAAGGACATTTTCGAAATTTTTAAAATTTTAGGCATGAAGTTGAAAAAAAAATAGTTAGTATTAAGTTGTTGAGTAAAAAAGTTTAGGGTATGAAGTTGAAAAACCGGAATAGTTGAGGATATCAAAGTACAATTAAGCCAATTTTTAATAATAAATTTATCTTTAATTTTTATAACATTTTTTTTACATGTGCATTTGCACGTGCACATTACTATTATATATAATCCCGTATATATAAAATGAGATTCGTAGTGAATACCTCTAATGATATGCACCATATTTAACATAATTTTTGATGTTACGGACGTTCTAAAAAAAACTCCAGTTGAAGCAAAGATATATAATGCAACTTCATTTCAAAAATTGTTTTCTCTGTCCCCAATTGGATCTCTACTACTCAAACATTATTTGTAGCAATGCTGTTTAAAAAATGTCATTTATAAAACATGAGCCATATATATAAAAAAAATCAAGATACACAGTAATCAGGCAACACAAATTTACATGCAATCATCTAACGATATTGTCAAAACACAAGATCTGTAAATACATGAACATTTCCATATGAAGAGCAGGTTTACTAGCAGCTAACAAAAAAAATAAAATAAAAATAAAGATTATATATATATATATATATATATATATATATATATATATATATATATATATATATATATTGGAACTTGGAACCAGGTAAATTGTTTCTAGAATCGCTCCCACTAGGATTCGAACTCCTGACCACTCGAGCCGTATATATATATATATATATATATATATATATATATATATATATATATATATATATATATATATATATATATATATATATATATATATATATATATATATTGTAAGAAAGTAATTGTGGCGAACGCTTCTACCGGAAATCGATCTCTTGACCATTCGGGCCGCATGCATCTCTCTTAACCACTAGGCCAGAGGTCATTTGACCGTGTGTTGCACTTCACTACAACAAAAATACATTTTAATGACGGCTAAAAAGCGTCATTAATTGCAAACCATGACACTTTTTTTCTCAGTCCAAGCGTTATGAAATCGGGTGTTATAAATATTTTTAAAAGCGTTATAGATAATTCATCCAAAACCGTCATTAATAGATTTAATTTCTGCTACGTTTTATTTTCAAAACGTTATAGATAGTTATGAAAAACCGCTGTATATGGTCGTTGTATCACATTTATAACGCTCTATACTGCATGTTATACATTCCAAACACTGCTCAATTCAATTCGAAAACAGCCACTTTAAAACCATATTCACAACAAAGCATTGAAATGTAATATAAATTACCATTCTCTATTTCATTGTCTCAAAATAGAGTATTTTAGCTACCATTCTACATTTCTCCATTTCATTATATACATCTTCTAAAAATATATAGAGTATCCAATATAGAGTACACTTTAGCTACATCAAAACTATCGACATCAAAAATCTCACAGATACTGTAGCAAAGAAGCACACTTATAACGCTTCAACTTGGTCACATGAAGACTGTCCATAGCACATGTACATATAGCAAAACCCTGAGAAAGAAAGCAAAACCCTAACTTTTAGAGTCTATCAATTTTAGAGTCTGTGATTTATATCGAAAAACCGAGAGTATCAGAGTACTCTAATAAAAACCGAAACCGAAACCGACAAATAAAATAAAACATCTAGGCATGGCATAGTGGACGTAGTCCCAAAATCAACGATGCAGGCATGCTAATGGAGATGTCATTCCCGAAATGAAAATACTCCCAACTAATATATATCCGCATGTGATTTATAACGAAAAGCTCCCAAAAAAAACACCCACAGTACCAAGTTAAACCCATCATGCATAATAGATACCCAACCAACAATTTTAATCCAAATAACAAAACATCTCCTACAGCAAAGAAAACTTTTCTAACCCAACATGTATAATAGGAAAAACCTAAACCAACATCCCACAACAAATATAGGAAGGAGACCCCAAGCAACAATTTATACAAGAAATTCAAACCAACAATGCATGCATCACAAATAATTCCAACAGCAGCTAGGTAACCCGAAATCGAAAATGATCCAACAGCAAGTAAAGAACCGAACATGATCTAAAGATAATTCCCGCTTCACAAACAAAGACAATCGTAGGATCGTCAAGCGAAAATTGAACCCAACACATATCAGTCGATCGAAACCCTTTTTATGTAGGGATCGAGATCCAACAACATCATCGACAAACAAAATAAATCCAAAAACTGAAATCAATCAAGAGTTTAGAATTTATACCCCAGAATTTGGTGTCAAAATTCGAAGGGAGCCTTCGGACTCGGCTTCAGGCACGCACATCGCCTCGCTGGGTCGCGGCTGCAACTGTGGAGAGGCTACATCATCGACACGAAGGTATCCTCACATCCGTGTCCAGTATCGACTCGTACAAATATGAGCGTATCTGTACCCAGAATGAACAACCCAACATGTATAATAAGGAAAACCTAAACCAACATCCCACAGCAAGTATAGGAAGGAGAACCCAAGCAACAATTTATACAAGAAATCCAAACCAACAATACATACATC
Organism: Iris pallida; assembly: GCA_029216955.1. Classification (NCBI taxonomy): domain Eukaryota; kingdom Viridiplantae; phylum Streptophyta; class Magnoliopsida; order Asparagales; family Iridaceae; genus Iris; species Iris pallida. Next base: position 768,369 of record JANAVB010021598.1, read on the forward strand.
ACAAATAATTCCAACAGCAGTTAGGTAAACCGAAACCGAAAATGATCCAACATCAAGTAAAGAACCGAACATGATCTAAAGATCATTCGCGCTTCACAAACAAAGACAATCGTAGGATCATCAAGCCAAAATCGAACCCAACACGTATCAGTCGATCGAAACCCTTTTTATGTAGGGATCGAGATCCAACAACATCATCGACAAACAAAATAAACCCAGAAACTGAAATCAATCAAGAGTTTAGAATTTAGTGTCAGAATCTGAAGGGAGGCTTCGGACTCGGCTCGCAGGCACGCACAGCACCTCGCCGGGTCGCGGCTGTGACTGTTGAGAGGCTTTGGACTCGACTTCCCAAATGTAATTACACTCCCTTGAACAAGAACAAACAGAAAAAAAAAATCAAAGAACCCTTTTAGGGAAAAAAAATCCAAATAAAAAATTAAGAACCCTAATTTTTAGGAAAAAAATTACACTCCCAACAAAATCTTTTTTTAGGAAAAAAAATCCAAATCAAAATCACTCACTTAATCAAGAGAAGTCAACGATGATGCGGCCCTTTTCGGATCATCGCCGACGTGGACGGAGACGTCGGAAAACCCTAAAATTTGGAACCCTAATTTTGGAGAGATGGATGCATGTATGGTTGTCAAAAATTAGGAGATTTTTGAATTTAGGGCATAAAATAAGTAATGATCGAGATTTTAGGACAAACCGGTGGTGAAGGCTACGCCGGTGACATCCTTCCCTCTGCGGTGGAGTCTGTAACCGAGGGAAGCGAGGAACGGGCTGAGGAAAGTTGGGGAGCGGGGAACGGGCTGAGGGAAGCTGGAGAGCGGGGAGTGGGCTGAGGGAAGTTGGGGAGCGGGAGGAGAAGGAGAAGGAGAAAGAGAGAGGGTTTAGAATTTTTCTTAAGTGCGGGAGAATTGCGGGGGAGTCTAGGTTTCGACTTAAATTTTCGTATTTTTTTTATAACGCTCGTATCACTGGAGCATTATCAATAACGTTTTTAATGTAAATCGTCATAGATTCTAGTCTTGCTGAACATTGATGACGCTTCCAGATCAGCCGTCATGAAAATCACTTATCAAGCGTCATTAATAGGTCTTTTTGTTGTAGTGATACCCTCAACTATTTCAGTTTTTCAACTTAATGTCCTAAACTTTTTTTTCTCAACAACTCGATACCCTCAATTATTTTAATTTCTCAACTTAGTACCTAAAACAAAAAAAATTCCCAAACTACCCTTCGCTCCCTCTCTCTCTCCCCAAACTACCCTTGACTCCCTCTCTCTCTCCCCATGCACCCTCCTCCCTCTCCGGTGATGCCCTCATTCCGGAGAAGAGCTCGTCGGCAGGGAGCATGGTGTCGACGGGATCGTGGAGCTGGAACTCGAAGTCGATGAAGTCCGGATCCGAGACCAGATCCACTAGAATGGAAGAAGAAGACTTGCTGGTGGGTTTCGGGTTCGGGTCGGATTCACGGCTGAAGGAGGCGCGAGGGCTGAGCCAGCCGAAGGCGTGGTCGACGGTGGGGTTGTTGACGCAGGAGGAGGCCATCATGGGAGGAGGAGCATACGAGGGCGGCGAGCAGCGAAAAACTTTCCGATGTGGGACTGTCACGTCCCGCTCCCGCAGGAGCGATCGTCCTCGCTAAGGCGTGATGCCGCACGGGTCTAGGTTGCGCCCGTGCAAGGCCAAGTCCAGAAACGGCCGATTTGAGCTAGGCCACAGAGTCGTACAGAGTGTCCCCATTTGCAGCAGAAAGTAAATGAACACAAGTTGAAGCGAATTCAAATTCTTTATTGATATTCAAGAAGTTTACAAGCGACGCTAGGCCGATATTACAAATCTCTCAAGCTCTCTCTCTCTGAAACATAAAAGACGTGCCAAGTGGCTTACAAGATAGAATGATTCATGGCGATGTTCCAATACATTATGTCCTGTATATGGTGCTCCAGCTCCTTGCAACGCTCCAAGGCTCGAGAAATAGCTCCGCGCCTTAGCACGTTCGAGGGAAGCTCCGTACCCGCCGACGTTTCCTGCTTCCTGCAAGCAGACTGTGGGGTTATCAGTACATTGTTATGCACTGGTGGGGTGGATAGCTCGCCCACAATGCTATCATTACCAAACACGTTCCATTTACTTTTGTGTATCTCTATCATTCATTGTCTTTCTAATCTTGCCTTAGGATCAATTTCATGGCATATGTCATAACCTATTCCGTGTTGCCAAATTCAAGTGTCGTATGGAAATACATGCACGACTTACCCATACTTACCGTCCGGCCTTCCCTGTCCAACGTAAACCAAGTTAGTCAACAATTCATATGAAATAACTTAACGTAGTTCATGAAAGCATTCAATGTAAAGTGCGTGTCCTTGCCTCGGGTTCTAGCATGTCGTAGGCACGTTTTCTAACTCGTTTGCTCGAAGTACTCTTGATCGTTTTGTGTGTTATATTAAAGCCTATTCAGAAGGTGCTTTATACAGTTAACTTAGACTACTTTGATTTCAATGTAAGGACTTGCACGTGGATTGCCACCAGTAAAGCCCACTTAAATCTATATGCACCGGTCGCTGGCATCACAAGCCATTTTGGACACTTCCAAGCCGTGGTATTTCTCAACTAGCGTAGGGTGAGGACTGGCACACACCCCGTTAGTCTCTTGAAATACTCCTGCACTTACGTCCCCCGGGTGGCCGAGTCCGCACCCAGGCAGCCCGTAAGCCATGACTTTGATCCCGCCTAGGCCGGCCACGATCCTCCCTTTGATCATGTTGCGGAATCCGTATCACCCATGCACGGGTCCGTCCAAGACCATTTCGTATTTTATCGTCACAGGCTAACCCTTAGCCACAATGCGTTATCGACCAGGTTGGCGTCCGTGCAGCGCGGGTAGCGAGCCCCGTTGTACGTGCCCGTCACACCTGTCGCTAACCATTCCTTTCCTTCTTATCTTTTATTCATTCTTTTATTTCTTTCTTTCACTTGTTCATACATTCATTCATTCTTCACGTATTCATTCATTCACACGTTGATTCATTTATTCACTTATTCGTTCATTCTTTCATTCATACGTTATGCAACTCCCCGTACGGGAGTCGCCTTGGTAACCCATCGGTCCCGAAGTCTTTCAATGTTGCTATACTCTACTCGGAATGACTATATCGATAGTCTTCCGTTTTGTTGTTATAAACCAATCATTGTTTCATTGTTTGAACGCATCAGGGACGTAAACGTTAGCTTGTGCCTTAGCACGAGCGTGGAGCGCGGTGCGAGAGTTCTAATAATTTTCTATGTTCCTTTTCATATTCTATACAAGCATACAAGATGGGATTAATCCCTTAGCTAGGTGCGTTGGGTCATTTATTAGCATGCGCAGTGTTATCGCCTAGCGATTTCAGTGATAGTGTCCGTATTATTATGTGTCTAGGCTAAGCAAAGACGGATTCATCGGAGCCACCCACCTTAGCGATGTTCACATCGGCCGAGCGATACTCCGAGTGCGCCTTTGAAAGTCTAAGTCTGGATTCATCTTGACGGCCAATGTAAGCCTTGCATCGATTCTTCTTCAGGTCGATGCCAACTCTTCGGGTCGACGGCTCGTTTGAGTCGTTGCACTTGCCGTTTGAATCGGCGTTCCGCTAGGGCGGAGCGGGTCATTACATAATACACCACTCAAAACAAGTCTCGTCCTCGAGACTTCCTGAGTGCGGGTCATCCTATCGTTCCTTTACTCATTGCTGTGTGCATACCTTAGACAATTCCTATCGAATGGCTTTACCGTTCGATGGCATCGAATTATACTCGATACCTTTCCAAGTTCCGTGTTGCATACGTTTGGTCAATTTTATTGAATGGCTTTTTATTCATTTTAGAGTTGATGGTGCTTATTCAATTGTCGTGTTTCTTCGACTGGCTGCTATTTTGATGTATCATGGGATTGAATCGGTCGCACGAGGTGCGTTGAAATTCTCAAACACGAGAGACGTAGGCTGAGGCTAACTCACTCATCCGTTCATGCGCATCTCAATATCTACTTGCAGCTGCATTCGAGTTCATCATATCGCTGAGTTTGGATCGTGCACGTATCCAAGGCATCCCCCGAATACGTACATTTCAACAAAGCTTAGCGATTAGCGAAGTCGGACAAGCTACTCGTGATAGTTTTGATTTGCCGATCATTTTTGCTAACTTTGATTTAAAACCGAACTCATGTGTGTATCACATATCGTTTATCTCGGTCCTCGAGATGATTCGATTCGCTTCTCAAGCGCTTTTGTCAACAAAATTAATACAATTTCTTCTCAGCGGGGTCGACCAAACCTAAGTAATTTTTGTTCGATTCAAAACCTAGTATTGCACCATCATCAAGTATTTCTTCCTATCAACGATTCAATTCGTTATCCCAACTTTTACTTGCGCATCATCCATCCCTATCGTTCCCTTCGTTTGGGGCCAATCTCGTCGTTCTTCACGCACACTCCCAGTTCCCCATCCTACTCTAAGTCTTGTTTCCCCAAGTCTATCGTCCGTCCAGACGATACTGTAAATGCCATCGCACCGGTTCAATCACTCAGCATAGGGTCGTCTGCCTATCTGCTAGGTCAGCTCACAAGGTCATAGTTACACGTCGAGTCCGTGGCTCATCGTGCAAGGTTGTTGTACGACGCTCGCCCCAAATCCTATGGTCAAACCATTTGTTCGCTTGTACGGGAGTTTCTACTCAAGTTCGTTTCACTCAAATTTCTAAACATCGAGCATGATCACCTAATTCGCATCAAGATTTACGTTGCACATATTCAATTCCGTTTAATCACCAGTTCTAACCAATTCATGTATTCGATCACGAGGTCATCCAGCTCGACAATACATTGCGTCCCAATCTCACGCGAGTCCGATTATCCACGGCGGTTCATGAATCACCATACGACGCTTCCGCAGAATAATCATTCTCATCGGGGCGTAACTCTTATTTAAGTTTTAGACTAACCCATTCTCGATACGCGGATTGGACCTACTCAATCCTCAAGTTTAATTCTTCAAGCACATAATTTCATTCTCGAGTCCACCTTCGCGTCAAACCACAAGTCGAAGCAATCAGATTGCCACGCCATCCAAGTTCAATCACTCCCGCTGTATGAATCACCATATCAACGCTCACGCGGAGTGATCGTCATAATCCGACGCGACGCATGTGCGAGGCTGGAGTTGCGCTCGTATAAGACAAGAACGTCAACGTTGTGGTTGTCAACGAAGCAAATCCAAGCATTCATATTTTTCATCCAAGCCAAATCAATTCGATAGTCTAACCGTCATACGTTCAACTAGAAAATCCTCGAGCTAGATCTATCTTTTCCTCGACACATTTTTAACATCCCAATTATAGCATCCAACGGAACAATGATATTTGCACGATCGTCATTCGCCGTGTCAGAGTACCCCCGAGTTATCACATATCGTTCTTTGATACGCCTCAATACCATCGACGATATGCGTAACCTGACGATCTTCCTTTGCAACCGATTTTGAGTCGTGCGTTGATGCTGTTGTCCGAGTTGGATATTCCACAATTTCATTTAATATTCAAGATCAAGTTTAACTGCTATTCCTCAAGCTAGTTTTCAAGATCGTCGTTCGAACTCAAGTCACAATTCATTCAAATAAATCCGAAATCGTACGCGCGATCCTCTAAGTTTTCCTCGATCAAGACCATTCATTATCATTTATCGTTTCGAATCGTTTTCTAACTTGCGTTGCCCATTGACAAGTTGTCCGAACGACATCTCGTTCGGGACACACGAAGTCACGACCAACTAAGCGTGACACGTTCTAAGGCTTGGCGCAATCGCATCGCCTCGCCAACGTACTCGTTGTGTTTCGTAATCCTCAATTTTTGCTCGAATGATTTTCCAAGAACATCCATACACCACTCGAATTCGAGCCATACGATCTAGTCGTCGATATTCATTCTTATTCTTATCCGAACCTATCACATACACCACTCGGATTCAAGCCATACGATCTAATCCTCAATCACGTTTGCGTCATGCGCTAAGGCACCCTTCAGATTCGTTCGACGAATCTCTAGTGTAATCGCTCACGTCGCCTCGACGTACTAAGTCGTTCGCACTAATCCTCAAAATCCAAGCCAATCTTTCGTGCATGCCTAAGCGTTAGTTTGATAGCGTTCCTATCGATATACACTCTAAGTGTATCTCCGTTCCCGACCGAGCGGTACTTGATATCGCTCGCAACTCGATTGCACCAGAAGTCGAGGTGCGCGACACACGGCATAACTTAGCCAAAAGGCCATGTGCATAGCTATCCCGTGCGGACTATATTCGAGTTCGCATGCTCACTTATCCTCGTTCGAGCAATAATCGATCTCACTCGCAACTCGTTTGCACCAGAAGGTCTAGGTGCGCGATACTCTGCACAACTTAGCCAAAAGGCTGCGTGCGTAACCATCCCGTTCGAACTATACTTTGGTCTCGTGTACTTGTTTGCTGTCAGCGTAAGCTCATTCAAGCACGCACTGCGTTTGCTAACTCTTAGCATCGGTTCCTTCCAACTCAAGTTCGTCGTGGTTCGGCACAAAGGCCTTCGCCTATCGATCCCTTCAACCGAGCACTTGTACGAGCTTTTGAAAATATTAGACTTATTGTATGGAACATCCCAAGGCATAACGAGAGAGCGTACACTTCTTTCGTTTCAAAACCGAGCTTTCAAAACTGAGAGAATCGAAATGAAGTCCAAGGACGTAAAGCCGTGCTCTGATACCAATCATTGTTTCATTGTTTGAACGCATCAGGGACGTAATCGTTAGCTTGTGCCTTAGCACGAGCGTGGAGCGCGGTGCGAGAGTTCTCATAATTTTCCATGTTCCTTTCCATATTCTATACAAGCATACAAGATGGGATTAATCCCTTAGCTAGGTGCGTTGGGTCATTTATTAGCATGCGCAGTGTTATCGCCTAGCAATTTCAGTGATAATGTCCGTATTATTATGTGTCTAGGCTAAGCAAAGACGGGTTCATCGGAGCCACCCACCTTAGCGATGTTCGCATCGGCCAAGCGATACTCCGAGCGCGCCTTTGAAAGTCTAAGTCTGGATTCATCTTGACGGCCAATGTAAGCCTTGCATCGATTCTTCTTCAGGTCGATGCCAACTCTTCGGGTCGACGGCTCGTTTGAGTCGTTGTACTTGCCGTTTGAATCGGCGTTCTGCTAGGGCGGAGCGGGTCATTACAGGGACTATATATTAGGGTGCTGATGGAGGAAGAATGGGGGATGGGGGGAGTGGAGTGTTTTATAGAGTGATTGGTTTCATCTAGGTGGAGAATGTGGGCATGACACGTCCGATGGATAGTGGCTGGAGCGAAGAGGGGAGAGGGAAAGGGGGGTGCAGATTTGGGAATAGTTTTAAATTTTGAGCAGGAATTTTATTATCCAAAAAAATTTTAATGTATCAAGTTGAAAAAAAAAAGATTGAGGTGTAAGTTGAAAAACATAAATAGTTGAGAATACCAAAGTACAATTAAACCTTTTAGATATATTCATCTTAACAGTTACTTATATTCTTACTTTTTGAGTAGCATAAGCAACGTCCAATGTCCATTTTTTTTGTAGTATTTTGTACGGGTCAAACATGTTAAGTTCATCAAAATCAAAGTGAATATTGACAACAAAATTATGTTCGATAATACTATCCCATTGTTATTTAATGAGTTAAGTAATCTAGTAGAAAGGAATGGATCACTTTTTTTTTTATATAGTTCAATAAGTTGAATAACAAGAAGAAAACTATGGTTCAAACAAAGTAATATTTTGTTATTATATAATTAATATGTGTCCCCACATTACACCTGGCCGGAAATTAAATTCCGGGCAGCATGATCAATCTAACCTTTTTGAGCTAGATGTGTCAAATTAAAGAATAATCAGATCACTCTCAAGCTTAAGAAGGAACACATAATAATAACTAATACTAATATTGCAACAAAAGGACAATTTTGATAAGCCCCTCACTTGTAATTGTTACTTGAGGTAACCTTCTCGATCGTATTCCAACTCTTTATATGTTCCTTTATTTGGTTTACAGAATCATCGGGTTGGAAGAAAAAAAAAAGTTATTACTTAAATTCTATAAAAAGAAATTAAGAAGAAAAAGAAAATAATTTTCAATGGAAAAAATTTTGGAGAAAAAGTGAATCCATCCATCCAAGCAATGAATTATTTTTTCATATTGAAATATTCACTTTCCTTTCTGATTTTCTTGACATTTTCAAAAAAAATTAATAAAAATTATAATTTTTCAAATGAGAGAAAATATCAATGAATTGATTTCCTTTCCTTTCCATTCCTTTTCGCAAACCAAATGAGACCTAAGTTAGCGATTTAAAAAGTCCCAATAAATCAAAAAAAAAAAAAAAAAAAAAAAAAAAAGAAAAAAAAAAAAGAACAAACAAACTATGGTCCTATCGAGAAATACTGATACTTGACTAGCTAGCGGGCATTTAGGCTGGGTTTGAAATTGCCTAATGGAGGCTGCTTTTGTTTATTATATTTGAAAACCGGTTTAAAGTTATTTGGTAAAAATTATTTATTAAAAATATTATAAAAGTCAAATTAATTTGAAAATAATTTTTTATAGTAAATTTTTATCTACTGTCAAAAGTTGTTCCTACTGTCAATTTTTTTAAAAAAATTAAAAATTTCAACATAACTTTAGGATATGATAGGAGGATAGGTAGTAAGTGTTGGAATTATTCAATAATTATGGGGCCACACATGTAAAATTAATTGTATTTGGGCTATCTAAATAATTAAACCAAATTAAAGTGGTCTATTTGAAAAATTGGCTTAAGGGTATAATTGTCATGGAATTAATGTGTAGATACCGGAGATAATTCTAATTTGATGAGGGGCCAAATTAGAAATATCACAACACACATATCTATATATATGTGTATTCATTAGGGTTATGGTCCCCAACTCATACGGCCACCAAAGAGAGGGTTTCTCTATTCTCTTATGTATCCTCATCAACAAAGAGAGAAACAATGATTTCATCTTTGTTATTAAGGGCCGTAGCGGGTTGGAAGATCAAACCCCATAAAGAGACGTGTGCTTCAAGATCCGTCAAGCAAAGACAATGGATTCAGGTATGCTTCCGCAATTTAATTTTTGTTCTTCATCTCATGAATCGACATGGTACAATAAAATTTTCTATCAAGTGGTATCAGAGCCTCCCAGTTTGACTTATGAGTTTGAAGTTTTCAGATTCATTTTTTGCTTGTGTTCAGAAACCCTAGATTGTTAGATTTAATTTAATTTAGGGTTATGATTGTTCCATCAACTTTTAATGATCACAATCGATCAATTTTTTTTTATGATCATAATTCGCATAGAGAATAATACTTTATTAAAATAATTATTGTCGATTGTAATAAATAGATTCAATTGATGGATTCCGAAATTTGGATGACAAGTTCTTCGACATCCAATGCTTTTGGTGGTAGCTTGATAATTACGAGTAATATCAAATCCTTCAGATAATGCTTGTGTTGGGTTCTGAAATGAAGCAATAGTTTTTTTTTTTGGTAGACATAGTTCTTATAATAATATTCATGGATTCTGTTAATAAGAATTGTGTGGGTACTTTCGATTTTTTTTAAAAATTCTTGATCGGTCAACTGGATACCCCAGTTCAAGAAGGAAGGAAAAAAAAACTAAACTTTGTTGTGAGTGGGATTTGAACCCACAACCTTTCGGACCAGAACTTAACCTGTAGCCTAAAAAAAAAGTTGCTTTGTTGAGAGTGGGATTTGAACCCACAACCTTTCGGATCAGAACCTTAATTTGCAGCCTTAGACCAACTGACAGGACTAAAGCATAATTTTTTTTCTTTTTTGGATGCATGTTTCTTTGATTGGTTGATTGTTTATTTTTATATTAAAAGAATATTTGAATGTTCTTTTATTTAAAGTGATTTAATTTGTGATTTAAATCATGCACAAGATTCATATACTTTTGATACAGTAGACTAATTTTGGTATAATCTTCAAAGATTATCTGATGTAATCTGTTGATGCATATATATATTTGGTCTTCAATAGATTATTCTATTTAAAGTAATCCTTATGAATTATTTGATATTATTTTTGGATGCATATCCTCCGTAGATTATTTCATGAATTTTGTTATATTAATAATATCCAATTTTGTCAAATTGAAATTCATGATTATGCTTTTGATTTCTTTATTTGAGTAATAATCTTATGAATATGCATGTATATAAAGTTTTGGACATAATTCAGTTTTGTAAAATTTAGTCAACATTCAATTTTTTTTGTGCCTTTTATGACTAGCAATAGTTGTCCAATATTCTAAGGAGACTCATTGAAACAAGATGTCGCCAAAGTGACATCTCTTGCGTAGATAGTCTATGAGGGATGTCGGATGTTTGTGTGTGTACATTCATGCGGGTATTAACCGGCCCAAAGGAAGGTTAATACTTGGCCGAATTGCACACATACTTGTGGTGATAAATGTGTGACAATTATACGGTTTACATGTGAATAATAACCCGATCCAAAGATAGGCTTATTATTTGACATGACTTATTGTCAACGTTTGATCATTACACCAAGAATACCACTTGCAGTTAATATCACTGTCCAAAGACTTGATATTAATGATGTACTAGGTACCTTGAGATGGGGTTCACCATTATTTGAATTTGTTTGACTATATTTTACGCTTTGGTTATTAATTAGAGCATATTTGTTTATTTATTTATATTTTTTTGGTTCTCTTTTCAGCTAGTGTTGCTACAATATCTGCTAATCTGAACTCAATTCCAATGCTTAACGGGACAAACTTCAAGGACTGGAAAGAGAACATATATATTGTTTTCGGCTGCATGGATCTAGACCTTGCACTTAGGATTGAGCGTCCCACTACTCCTAAGGATGACAGTTTGTCACGACCCGCACCCGGATATACGGGTACGAATACGTGGGCCACGTCCAGCCTACGCCGCGGTATCGGCGGTATAACGCTGTCAAGCATACTATACTAACTACAACATCCAAGAATCCATAACTAGAAATGTACTCATGTCACATCACAAAAACTAAGGAAGATAAGACAAGAATTAATAACAATATCACTAGAACAACTAGAATCTACAAGGATCATAAGACAGGAAAATAAGGAAAGAACAACAAGACTAACTAAGGATAACTATCAGGCAACTCACATAGAAGAATAGTGAGATCCACCTCAGCTAGCAACATCATGAAGTCCAATACTGAGGGCACAACTACTCCTAAAATTTTGTCAACATATCCAGTCAGGATGGAACGAGCACAAATCTCAAATAACAGTTCTAATTAGACGATATTGAACATGTAGCAGTAAATAGAGAGAATATACAAGAAATCATGAAATGTACATGTGAGTATCATGGCAAGGTAAGCTGTAAATCTAGAGCTAGAACAAGGCAAGTAAAACTGATCATGGCATGTACAAGAATCAAGAATTATCTGTCTAAGTGTGTGAGTACTAGTTCAACATGTGGCCGGCTTGGGTCTGCACAAGGTCTACTGATCAGCCAATCCTACGTGGAGTGTAGGATTGGTAGCATTCAAGGTCTACAAGAATAAACAAGGTGGATAATGACCACACATCTACACTAATACTCTCCGTCCCCGACTAGTATAGTGGATCCAACCATGACACATCATGACACGCGATTCTCCTAGAGGGTAGCAAGCCTTCGCAGGAATCGTGTCTATACAATGTACAAGGAACAAGAAAGACTTGCACAGGATATACCAAGGAAAGCGAGGAATAACATCTCATGACGGGATCCAGACAAATACCAATCCGTGCGAACAATGTGTCAAGAGAACAAGGTTATCTACACTAAATACAAGAAACATAAACGATATCATAAAACAAAAATATTATCAAAGAATGTACTCGCCTGCGATCTGGTGGAATATGTCAACTGAGTCCTAGAACAGTGCCTCGAGGACCTATAGGTGAAAATACTGTATCAATATAAGGGTTTGGAAGTAAAATCAAGTCATACTAAGTCGAACTAGGTCAAGACAAGTCAAGGCAAGTCAAACTAGGTCAATCTAAGTCAAGGGTTGACTTACTGTTGACTTTTGGTCAACTGGTCAACTCTGGCCAATTCTAGGTCAAACTTGACTAACTTTGACTAACAGTTGACTTTGGGTCAACTGGTCAACTTCGGTCAAGTTCTGGTCAATTTTAGGCTACGGTTGACTTCCGGTTGACTTTTGGTCAAAATAGTCAACTGTGGTCAACCAAGGTCAAAACTAGTCTAACCTAGGTCAAATGTTGACTCTACTTCGACGTTCAGTCAAAGTAGTCAACCATGGTCAAACTGAGTCAAAGCTAGTCTCTATAAACTTCCACAGGGTCAACTTATGAATTTCAGTGATTTAGAAATCACTGAAATCGACGGGTCTCTAAAACAACCAAAAGGAGAAAATATAATAATAATAGGGTAAAAACCTACAGATGTTGTCGGATGGTGAAACAACCATTACCAACGTGTCCAGAATGGTCAAAATAGCTAGAATAGCCTGTCCAAAAGTCTAATTTGGACACAGGGGCAAAACGATAATTTTGGGTCAAAATGATGTCCGTCGTTGGACACACTTTGTACCGAAAAGTGTGTCAGGTTAGAAGTCTACAAAACCTAACAAATTATATGTCCACGAATCCAGAATGACGATACGATCCCAACGGTATATCCAGAATTGGATTCCGTTGACCCGATCTCAAATTGGTCCGTTGACCAGGACATTAAAATTCTGATTTGCACGGAAAAGCGTGTCGGAGTCAATGTCCTCAAAACTTAGCAAATTATATGTCAACGAGTCCAGAATGACGATACGAACTCAACGGTATATCCGGAATTGGATTCCGATAAGCCGATCTCAAAATAACCCGTTGACCCGAATACTGGTATCCGACTTGCACCGAAATGCGTGCCGGAACCAATGTCCACTAAAACCTAGTAAATTATATGTCAACGAGTCCAGAATGACGATACAAACTCAACGGTATATCCGGAATTGGATTTCGATGAGTCGATCTCAAAGTGACCCGTTGACCCAGAAAGTAGGACCCGCTTTGTACCGAAATGCGTGCCAGGGCCCACGTTCTCCAAATTAAGCAAACTTTATATGAAAACATGCCAGAACTACGCCACGAGTCTACTGGTGGTGTCAGAAATTTAATCCGGAGTCCCGTGTTCAAAAATGGAATTTTACAAGTGCAACACCAAGAATTCGAACGCCCAACTTTGGCGTCGAATTCGACCGACCTAACAAGCTCAAACTGAAATGAAATCTAAAGGGAGTAGGAAGAGGGTTATACCATCTGTGCATCGGAACTGGTAGCACGCAAAACGGAGCTGCGATGGAGGAGATACGAACCGACGAAGTTGGCTCCACAAAACTGCCCAAAAATAACATAATTTAAACGGTCAACTTGGTGGCCGGTTTTGAGGTATCAAACGACGAAATTAATGGGTGAAATTTGATAGGAGTGAAGAGGGATATACCAAGATTGAGACGGAGCAAGGAGTTTGCCGATCCAACGGTCGGATCTCCCAGAAAACGCGTGCGAAGTCACTGCGATGGAGCGCGAATTCTGGAATTTCTCCGCGCGCGCGTCGACGGAACTCCGAGAAAAACGTTGAAATCGCCTAGACGGAGCGTACCGGAGGATGTGGTGTCAACCCCTTGACCATATATTTTTTTTCTTTTCTCGAATTGAACACATTCTTATTTATTTCATATATTATTATCTCATACCTATGTTTGTTATATTCTTTTTCTTCCTCTTGCAATAAATGTCAACAGAGGACTGTAACTCCCAAAAATCGTACTTGGTAAATTTTGAGATTTTTCCTAATTTTCTTTGAATTTAAATATTATTTCTTATGAAAGCCAAATTTTGATTATTAGTTGATGAGTTTCGAGTGTTAATGAATTTTAGTCAACTTGGGAAGTAATTTGAATACTAGTTGACGTAATGATTTGATTTACGAATTGTTGAAACAAATTTTGTAGCTAAATTCTACTACATGATAGTTATATTTGATTTCACTACTAGTGATTACTTGATTTTCTTATTAATCATTTTCGAAATTATATATTAAATATTAAGAAAACTGATTTTATAATTAATTAGTAGCTGCTAATTATGTTATAGGGTTAATTGCTATTTTCGGATTAATTAATGATTTTATTTGGAGATCTATTGGAGGGAATTTGTTGATTATTGGAAAAACTGTTTTGGTTTGAAAAGCTGTTTTGAAAAATTGTTTGGATTTTGAATTTGAAATTCTGTTCTTTTAGAAAATCTGTGGAGGGAAATATTTTGGATTTTAGTATTTGAAAATATGTTTCAATTTTTGAAAACTGTTTGGATTTATATTGAAAATCTGTTTGAAAACCATTGTGATTTGAAATTCTGTTTAAAGTATTCAAATTTGAAATCTGTTACTAAACCTATTCTAAAGCCCTCAGATCTATACATTATTACACCTCTGCCACTGATCCATACTATGGAGAATACCTCCCGATCTATACGTTATTACAAACATGCCACTTACTCCTGTACACACACAGTATTATTTTACTATAAATTTACACGATTCCCAATGAAGTCTGACACCACAGTACACTCCCTGACACGTCATTACACACACACTCTCTCTCTCTGTCCTCTCTCTCTCTCCTCACTGGGAAGGGCTGAGCTCAGCCGAGCACCACCGTCGTCGTCACCGGAGTTCGATCCCCGCCGAGCTTCTTTGCCGGAGCGCCACCGTCGCCTCGACTGCAGTCGCCTCGACTGCAGTGCTGTTAGTTCGAAGTAACAGCCCCTCGATCCTCGCGCCATGCCATCAATGCTTCTCGATCTGGGAGTCTCTCGAGCCGCGCGCTTCTGACGACCGTCGCCTCGAGGACTGCGCCGCCATCATTCTGTCACCACCTCGACTGCGGTGAAGCCTCGGGAGCCCTGTCACGACCCGTTACCCAAATTGTTGGGCCGGGCCGAGCCATGTCCAGCCTACGCTTAAGATAAAGCGCAGTAAGCTGTTCTAGAGATAACAAGACAAGACTAAATGTGCTAACAGTTCTATAAGTGAAGAAGAATCATAAATGCTCCAAACACAAAAGTCGTCGTATATAGTAAAATATCCAAGTACAAGTAAACTGAAATGTAAAACTGGATACATGTCCAGTTACAAAATGATATAGTCTAATACATGACTACACTAAGTATCCCAAGCAGCTAAGCAAACTAGACGAGTCTTCCCGCAGGAACATCCTCGTATAGCAAAACCGGGTCCTCGGCAGTGACTCCATAATACGAATCACAGAGCAACTCCTCCTCAGTAAGTATACCTACAACGTTATCCTGTCAGGACGGAAGCAAGTACTAAATCTAGCAAACTAGCATATGAAACATGGAAATGAACATGAGAGGAATAACTGGAAAGTATGGCATCACATAGTCTATCATGGTAAGGACACATATGTCATAGAGACAGATGTATATGTAATGTTTAAAACTGTAGCAGGTACGTGATCGGTCAATAGGTGTACAATATACTGAGGCACAATGTAAATAAAATGTACATACGTACAAGTGTAAAGGCGATATATGTACACACGTATAAATACAGCTTGGAGAGTAAGGCCTACGGCGCAGTATCATATAAAATATAACTTTGCTCGGTACTGAAGAGGGGGTATGATCACGTACTCTACTATCAGTTTCCCCATAACCCATATTCTAATCATGTGAGAGATACATCAAGACTGTTCTAAGCATGGTAGTAACTGGAAGCACAACATGTAGAGATCTAACTTGCTACCCCAAGGATCAGCATTTAACATGGTGGGGTTTGCAGTTCATTTATGTGACAATATGTAAAGTTCGTAGAAAGTACTTGCCTTTAGCAAAGTAAAACAAGCTGCGATAAATGTGGTATGGATGTCCGGTAACTCGTCACTGT
Organism: Iris pallida; assembly: GCA_029216955.1. Classification (NCBI taxonomy): domain Eukaryota; kingdom Viridiplantae; phylum Streptophyta; class Magnoliopsida; order Asparagales; family Iridaceae; genus Iris; species Iris pallida. The sequence continues at coordinate 784,446 of JANAVB010021598.1, forward strand.
AGAAATAAATGCATAAACTTAGCTTTACACTAAGCTAAAACACTAGGACACTAATTGGTGAAACACGACTTGTGACTGGGTACCTAGCCAAAATGATGACTTGGCATAGGAGACCAATATGGGGTGACACACTATGTTAACTAACTTTCTAGGGTCTTTACACTAGTGAGGGATGGGGTTCAACACGACTAAAACTCCAAATAACACAAAAAGCTACAAGTCATAATTAATTAATAAATAAATCAAAAGATCATTATGTTCTAACAATTTTTGAGATAGACAAAAAAGCCTAGTTTTGCATAAAACAAAGTACCAAAACGATCCTTGCTAACTATAGAAATTTATTATAATTTTCCTGGAATTTATTAACCAGTACAAATATTTTATAAAAATCAGTTTTCCTAAGTATACAAAAAGTGGATTTTGGTTTCATATGCCAAACTAGGGGCAAAACAGTAAATTAAATACTACAAAAATTATACTAAATTAGCTAACTTAACATAGTATCTAAAAACTATTTTTCCATAATTTTAGCAATACTTTAAGTATTTTTAGAAAATCAAAAACAGCAATGCACACAATAATTAATTATCTGCGTATTTTGTCCATGTATATAATTTGAACCAAAGTTCAAATACAGGACCCAAGGCCATGAATCAAGTCCAATATGACTTGTATAGGTCTTGAATGTGTGAAAACACATTTGAGCCCAAATACCCATGCTAGGCTTGGACACCAAATGGTTGCAGTAATTTAAATATACAGAAAATACTAAGTGGTAGAAATGCAAAATAAATATTAATATTTTAATAAGGTAAAGTTTTACATAGTAACTATAAAAGTATGAACATTATTTTATATAAATAATTTACGCTAAGCTAAGTAAAACACACATAGGAACTAATATACATATATATAAATATAGGGATATTTATATATATAGGAAAATGCTCAACTATATATTATATATATATATACAAATATATGTATATATACATACATATAAGAAAATACTTATCTATATAACATATATATATATACAAAATTAATGTATACATATATATATATATATATAATAGTATATATATAATAATATATATACATAAGAAAATATATATGCATAAATATATATGTATACATAATACACATATATATATACATACATAAAATAATGAAGTATATTCATATATATATATATATATATAAAAACAGCAACTATATATATCTAAATATAGTATGTATAATAATACATATATACATAAATACAAATATATGTATACATATATATATATATAATTATAAATAAAAACAAAAAGAAAAGAAAAAAGAAAAGGAAAAGAAAAAGAAAAGAAACAGCAGCAGGGGGGGGGGGGCTCGAACTCGGGCTAACCGAGCGGGGGGGGGGGGGGGGGGGGGGAGGGGTTTTAGTTACAGCGCGCTGGCCAGTGGGCCAGTTGGCCCGATTGTTAGGAATAGGTTTGGGTTTATTTTATTTCATTTTAGGTTGATAAAAAAAATATAAAAAAACCATCCTGTGTCCTGACAGTTAAGGACACAGGGTTTTCTCGTGTCCGTGCTTTGCACGACACGCACGAACCCTAATTCTCATGTCCAGTTACTGGACGAACATCCCCGTGTCCTGGCGAGTCTCTCACGTGAAATCGAGACACAGCCGACACGAAACAAAGCTGACACTTACGTGTTCGGCCGTCGTAGGGGGGTTCGAGGGTGCTGACGGGCGGAGGAGACGTCGTGGCGGTGGCGGAGTGGTGGCGCTGCGGTGGACTCGTCAAGGCGCGTCGGATGAGGGTGGTTGGAGGCGGTGATGGTCGACGGTGGGGCTGGGCTGGGGGTTAGCCGGAGTTAGGGTTCCGGTTAGGGTTTTTAGGAGATGGGCGGAGCTAGGGCGTCGGTGGTGGTCGGGGGAAGTGGTAGCTAGGCTGAGGGGGAGAGGGAGAGTTTTATAGGGGTTTGTGGCGGTGGGGGCAGCCGTGAAAGGCGGGGGCAGGGCGGCTAGTCGTCGGGGCAGCGGGGTGGGTGAGCGAGCTGGAGAAGAGAGAGGGGGAGCTGTCGGTCGGGGGGGGGGGGGGGTTGGGTAATTTGCAGTTGGGCCCCTAGGAACTTAGGATTTACAAACAGGTCCAAACAGCAGAAAATGCAAATTATAATTTGCATAACAGAATTTAAAACAATTAATAAATTACAAACTAATATACTAACAATTCTAATAATTACAAAACACTATTAAAACAATTCAGAAAATTACAAAATGCTATTAAAACATTTAAATAAATTACAAAATGATATTTTTGTATTTAAAACTCATTAAAAATTCATTTAAAAAATTCTAGAAAATTCCTAAAATCATATTAAATTATTTTAAAACCAATAATGATATTTAATAATTAATTAACACTAGTTTAAATTTTTTTTGAAAATTAGGGGCTTACAAGCCCCGCCGTCTCTTCGAGTTTCGAGCACCACCCTTGGGTTCCCGAGGAGGAGTCTCGTGAGGAGCGCCGAGACTCGCCGCCATCAGATCACCGCCGACCAGCAGTGCTTCGCCGTGGATCGACCACCTCGTCAGGCTGGTGAGCACGTCTATCGACCCTTCTCGAACCCCCTTCTCATTTATGTTCTCTGTAATTTTAGGGTTTCTAGTTGGGTTAGGGGGATTATCGGCTAGGAGTCGGATCTAGGGTTTCGACGACCTAGATCTAAGGTTTCCAGAGGTGAACTATAGACTAGGGTTTCCTAGTAATGGGAGTTAGGAGAGGAGGAATTCTGGGATGGGTGTTTCTAGACCTAGAGTTTAGATCTAGGGTTCTGATCATGGGAAGATAGGCTGGCCATGGCTGAAGAACCTAGGGTTAGGTTTCAGAGACTGGAAGCGGGAAGGCCAGATCTAGGGTTCTCGCCGGAGGAGTTGTGAGACCTAGGGTTCAGGCGAAGGAAGCTGTAGCCATGGAAGGACTTTGAGTTAGGGTTTCGAAATTAGGGTTTCGACTGTACAGGATCCTAGGGTTAGGGTTCAGGCGGACTGGAAGGGAAACGAAACTGAAGTGTTAGGGTTTCGACCTAGGCTAGAAGCTGGAAGGAGACGAAGTGGGGAAGAAGATCTACTAGGGTTAGGGTTTTCCTAGACATGAGAACCGGGGGAAGAAGATGAAACATAGGAAGGAGAAGAAGTGTTAGGGTTAGGGTTTACTCGGGGTAGCCGGAGAAGGCGAGTTCTCTCGCCGGAGCAGATGAACTTCGTCGGAGAAGACGAAGGGAAATGGAGAGCTCTCCCGAATTCTTCAGTGGGTTCTGGAGGATTCGTGAGAGGAGAGAGAAAGATCTGGGGATATATGTTAACGAGTTTGGGCCGGGTCTGTGAAAGGTTGTGGGCTGGGTTCTTGGACTGTAAGAATGGACTGTTTAATTTAAGAATAAAATTAAGTTTTATTTTATTGTTAACAGAGAGAATAAGGTAGTTGGGCTGGGTTTTCATGAGAAGTTGTGGGTCGGGCCTTAGGCTAGAAGTTTGGGTTAGTAATTTTTAATTGTGAGAATTTAAGTTTATTGTTAGTAACAGAGAGTTGAAGTTGAGGAGTGGGCCAGGTTTAGGTTACATTCAGTTGGGCCCTGGGCCAGGCCGAGTAGAAGTTGGTTTAATTTCTGTTTAAACAGTTGGGTTTTGGGCCAGTCCTGCTGGGCTGGTCCTGTTGGTTTAATATATTTTGCAGTATTAAATTTTGATGGGCTGGATGTTTAGTTAATTACTGTAAAATTTTGTATTGTCATATATTAACTTGTATATTATTTAGTAATTTTAAATATTAAATAAATCTTGTATGACATTTTTAGTATAATGTATAATATTGTATATTTCCAAAAATGAATAAATACTATTTTTTTCTATTAGCATAAAATAAATATCCTGTAAACATATAAATATATAAATTCATATTCCTATTAGTTGTTATTATCATTTTGCAAAATATTTCCAAAAGGATTTGTTATAACTAATATTACTTTGTTAACATAAAAAAGTTTCTAATTTAAGATCTTTTAGTATAAATAATTATTATTGGTTAATATTGATAAATTAATATTTCTTATAAAAGTATTTGTGACTAAACTATTTTTAAAGGTTTATATAGTTATAAATTTTGCTACCAAAATGTTTAATATTTCTAAAATAGTTATTAGTATTTATATTGATTCAAACTATATTATTTTCTAAATACTGTTAAATAGTTGAATTATCTAAAGCTAGTTAGCTAAATAGCATTGTTTAAACCCTAATAAAATTGTACAAATATAACAGGTGAATCATTGCAACCATGCAGTACTACTCTCGTGCAACCAAACCGAGGCAAGTACACTGACTTAACTTGTACCTTGTTTTCTGTCTTACCTTCATGTGCCATGTTCTCATATCGGACACGAATTACACACGATTGTCTTGTGTCATTGTTCATTGCTTGTGCGTCATTGTTTATTGCGGGATTGGGGGAAATATTAGCTTTTGTGTGACCACACCCAACATAGGTATTGTAGATCGCCTAATCGTACACTTCATGTACGATGAAGCCGTACCTTGTAGAATTGATTGCCTCATTGATTGATTGATTGATTGCTCCTAAGCCGGTCACACATTAGTTTTAATATTTTAAATTTGTCGCAATTGCATATTGATTGTCGTGATTGATTGCCTTGTACATTGATAGCCGTGTTCATTGTCTAGCATATTGATTGTCATCCATTGCCTGCAGTTTTACATTTCAGTTCTGGTACCGCAGTTTCACTTTCATTTCATGTTCTAGTATTCTGGTATTCTTGTTTCACCTTGTACTCTAGATCACAGATTACATTGTATATTGTCTAGTCAGGGTTGTACTTTGCTCTTTTTCTGATAGGATCGTTGCAGGTGAGTGGGAGATTACATGGAGCTGGTGATTGCTTGGATATTGTAGCTTTTTATTTCAGTTTATATTTTTCTGGAGATTGTATCATAGAGATTCATTATTGTATATTATTTCATTGGACCGGATTTGTCTTCGGCTGAATTTGTATTTTAAAACACTTGATGGATATTGGTGATTTCTGGGAACGTTATAAAAGCTGTGTTTTGGTTTACATTACATTGTGACTGTGAGTTTTCCTTAGTATTGTACAGCTTACTTCGTCGTGTCCAACGACGAAGGCTGGGCGTGTCCGACTCGTATCCGATTATTCGGAAGCTGGGCGTAACATGTTTTTAGTGGTGGCCCATGCAGGTCTCTATCCTAATGACACTTAGGCTATAAGTGTTATTGGGGGACCAGCGAAAGCTAAGGAAAACTCATCACAGCATAGGAACTGCGGGAAAATGGTTTATGATTTATGAAAATGGTTTATGGTTTATAAAAATGGTTTATGAAAATGGTTTACTATTTATGAAAATGGTTTATGGTTTATGAAAATGGTTTATGATTAATGGTTTATGGTTTATGGTTATTGATGTTTAAAATTTTTTGAAAAATTTGATTTACTTATGATTTTTAGGATAGTTTGTGATTTTTATAGGATATAGCAATCAATAGTTTATTTATTTTGCAGGATGGTCGCCACGACGAGCGCTGGGACCAGTGAGCAGCCTGCACCCAGTGCACATGAGCAGCTTGCACCGCCTCCGCCTCCGCCGATTCCACCAACGATGATGTTCGATGGCACGCAAGTGATGGCCATGTTCCAACAATTCATGGAGGCCCAGAATCAACAGGCTGCACAGTTCAGAGAGACTCAGAGTCAGCAGGCCACACAGTTCAGAGAGACCGTCGTCGACGCACTCAGGACCAGAGAGCCAGCTCCACCAGCACCGCCAGCACCGCCGGCACCAGCTGAACCGAGGCCAGGAACTGCCAAAGAATATCAGTTCCTCCGCCCGATGGATTTCTGGGGCGATGAAGGAATAGTCTACGCAGACGAATGGCTGGAGAATGCTGAATGGCCATTGAAGATGGCGAGGATCCCGGATGATTTGAAGGTCGAAGTTGCGAGCATGCGACTTTTCGACATCGCTAGGGCTTGGTACCGGGAGGAGCCCCAGTTAGCAGAGCCCGGAGTTTCCTGGAAGGATTTCAAGCTGCTTTTCCAGGAGAAGTTCTTCCCGGATGTGGAGAGGGACGAGCTTCGGATGCAATTTGAAGCATTGCAGCAGGGGAATATGTCAGTGGCCCAGTATACATCCGAGTTCACCCGACTCAGCAGGTTCGCAGAGAACCTAGTCAGCACGCCGAAGGATAGGGCTTGGATGTTCAAGAAGGGTCTCACCAGAGAGCTGCGACATGCAGTAGCTATTAGTCAGGCCACTACATATGCGAGCATTCTTAAAGTTGCTCAGGGAGTGGAGAAGGAAATGGATCCGAAGCTCAAGCGGGACAGAGATATTGGCGCCAGCAGTTCCCAGGGTCCATCGAAGCGGGCCGACACTCAGCAGAGGCCATCTCAGCATCAGCATCATGTTCGGGCACCGACATCGCCGAGGCAGCTGAGGCAGATTCAGACCCCGGTGTACCTTTCTTGCACATATTGTAAGAGACCGGGATACCGTGGCGAGGAATGCCGCATGAAGTTAGGGCAATGTTTGGTTTGTGGATCTGCTACTCACCAAGTGAGGGATTGTCCTGCGGCTTTCACTCGTCAGGGGCCAGTACCAGAGCAGCAGCAGGAGGACCCAGTTTATGAGGATCAGTAGTAGCTGCAGAAGCACAACCGGATGGACTGTTATTTTTTTTACTTGCTTGTAGTAGTTGTATTTCTTTTATATTGCCTATTTGAGGCTTGTCCCTGAGTTTTCTTGCATCTACAGTCTTTCCTATTGTCTAGTGACTACTTGTTAGTCCTTATTATTTTTGCTCCATAAATAAATTATTTAGTTTTCTGGTTGCCTTTAATAAATTTTGTTTGATTTTATACATTACAAAACCCTTGAAATTTCGAGGACAAAATTTTTGTAAGGGGGGTAGATTTGTAACTCCCAAAAATCGTACTTGGTAAATTTTGAGATTTTTCCTAATTTTCTTTGAATTTAAATATTATTTCTTATGAAAGCCAAATTTCGATTATTAGTTGATGAGTTTCGAGTGTTAATGAATTTTAGTCAACTTGAGAAGTAATTTGAATACTAGATGACGTAATAATTTGATTTACGAATTGTTGAAACAAATTTTGTAGCTAAATTCTACTACATGATAGTTATATTTGATTTCACTACTAGTGATTACTTGATTTTCTTATTAATCATTTTCAAAATTATATATTAAATATTAAGAAAACTAATTTTATAATTAATTAGTAGCTGCTAATTATGTTATAGGGTTAATTGCTATTTTCGGATTAATTAATGATTTTATTTGGAGATCTATTGGAGGGAATTTGTTGATTATTGGAAAAACTGTTTTGGTTTGAAAAGCTATTTTGAAAAATTGTTTGGATTTTGAATTTGAAATTCTGTTCTTTTGGAAAATCTGTGGAGGGAAATATTTTGGATTTTAGTATTTGAAAATATGTTTCAATTTTTGAAAACTGTTTGGATTTATATTAAAAATCTGTTTGAAAACCATTGTGATTTCAAATTCTGTTTAAAGTATTCAAATTTGAAATCTGTTACTAAACCTATTCTAAAGCCCTCAGATCTATACATTATTACACCTCTGCCACTGATCCCTACTATGGAGAATACCCCCCGATCTACACGTTATTACAAACATGCCACTTACTCCTGTACACACACAGTATTATTTTACTATAAATTTACACGATTCCTAATGAATTCTGACACCACAGTACACTCCCTGATACGTCATTACACACACACTCTCTCTCTCTAGTCTCTCTCTCTGTCCTCTCTCTCTCTCCTCAATGGGAAGGGCTGAGCTCAGCCGAGCACCACCGCCGTCGTCACCGGAGTTCGATCCCCGCCGAGCTTCTTCGCCGGAGCACCGCCGTCGCCTCGACTGCAGTCGCCTCGACTAGAGTGCTGTCATTTTGAAGTGACAGCCCCTCGATCCTCGCGCCACGCCATCAATGCTCCTCGATCTGGGAGTCTCTCGAGCCGCACGCTTCTGACGACCGTCGCCTCGAGGACTGTGCCACCATCATTCTGTCACCGCCTCGACTGCGGTGAAGCCTCGGGAGCCCTGCCGTCCCTTCTAGTTTCGAGCACCACCCTTGGGTTCCCGAGAAGGAGTCTCGTGAGGAGCGTCGAGACTCGTCGCCATCAGATCACCGCCGACCAGCAGTTCTTCGCCGTGGATCGACCACCTCGTCAGGCTGGTGAGCACGTCTATCGACCCTTCTCGAACCCCCTTCTCATTTTTGTTCTCTGTAATTTTAGGGTTTCTGGTTGGGTTAGGGGGATTATCGACTAGGAGTCGGATCTAGAGTTTCGACGACCTAGATCTAAGGTTTCCAGAGGTGAACTATAGACTAGCGTTTCCTAGTAATGGGAGTTAGGAGAGGAGGAATTCTGGGATGGGTGTTTCTAGACCTAGAGTTTAGATCTAGGGTTCTGGTCATGGAAAGATAGGCTGGCCATGGCTGAAGAACCTAGGGTTAGGTTTTAGAGACTGGAAGCGGGAAGGCCAGATCTAGGGTTCTCGCTGGAAGAGTTGTGAGACCTAGGGTTCAGGCGAAGGAAGCTGTAGCCATGGGAGGACTTTGAGTTAGGGTTTCGAAATTAGGGTTTCGGCTGTACAGGATCCTAGGGTTAGGGTTCAGGCGGACTGGAAGGGAAACGAAACTGAAGTGTTAGGGTTTCGACCTAGGCTAGAAGCTGGAAGGAGACGAAGTGGGGAAGAAGATCTACTAGGGTTAGGGTTTTCCTAGCCATGAGAACCGGGGGAAGAAGATAAAACAGAGGAAGGAGAAGAAGTGTTAGGGTTAGGGTTTACTCGGGGTAGCCGGAGAAGGCGAGTTCTCTCGCCGGAGCAGATGAACTTCGTCGGAGAAGTCGAAGGGAAATGAAGAGCTCTCCCGAAGTCTTCAGTGGGTTCTAGAGGATTCGTGAGAGGAGAGAGAAAGATCTGGGGATATATGTTAAGGAGTTTGGGCCGGGTCTGTGAAAGGTTGTGGGCTGGGTTCTTGGACTGTAAGAATGGGCTGTTTAATTTAAGAATAAAATTAAGTTTTATTTTATTGTTAACAAAGAGAATAAGGGTAGTTGGGTTGGGTTTTCATGAGAAGTTGTGGGTCGGGCCTCAGGCCAGAAGTTTGGGTTAGTAATTTTTAATTGTGAGAATTTAAGTTTATTGTTAGTAACAGAGAGTTGAAGTTGAGGAGTGGGCCAGGTTTGGGTTACATTCAGTTGGGCCCTGGGCCAGGCCGAGTAGAAGTTGGTTTAATTTCTGTTTAAACAGTTGGGTTTTGGGCCAGTCCTGCTGGGCTGGTCCTGTTGGTTTAATATATTTTGCAGTATTAAATTTTGATGGGCTGGATATTTAGTTAATTACTGTAAAATTTTGTATTGTCATATATTAACTTGTATATTATTTAGTAATTTTAAATATTAAATAAATCTTGTATGACATTTTTAGTATAATGTATATTTCCAAAAATGAATAAATACTATTTTTTTCTATTAGCATAAAATAAATATCCTGTAAACATATAAATATATAAATTTATATTATTATTAGTTTTTATTATCATTTTGCAAAATATTTCCAAAAGGATTTGTTATAACTAATATTACTTTGTTAACATAAAAAAGTTTCTAATTTAAGATCTTTTAGTATAAATAATTATTATTGGTTAATATTGATAAATTAATATTTCTTATAAAAGTATTTGTGACTAAACTATTTTTAAAGGTTTATATAGTTATAAATTTTGCTACCAAAATGTTTAATATTTCTAAAATAGTTATTAGTATTTATATTGATTCAAACTATATTATTTTCTAAATACTGTTAAATAGTTGAATTATCTAAAGCTAGTTAGCTAAATAGCATTGTTTAAACCCTAATAAAATTGTACAAATATAACAGGTGAATCATTGCAACCATGCAGTACTACTCTCGTGCAACCAAACCGAGGCAAGTACACTGACTTGACTTGTACCTTGTTTTCTGTCTTACCTTCATATGCCATGTTCTCATATCGGACACGAATTACACACGATTGTCTTGTGTCATTGTTCATTGCTTGTACGTCATTATTTATTGCAGGATTGGGGGAAATATTAGCTTTTGTGTGACCACACCCAACATAGGTATTATAGATAGCCTAATCGTACACTTCACGTACGATGAAGCCGTACCTTGTAGAATTGATTGCCTCATTGATTGATTGATTGATTGCTCCTAAGCCGGTCACACATTAGTTTTAATATTTCAAATTTGTCACAATTGCATATTGATTGTCGTGATTGATTGCCTTGTACATTGATAGCCATGTTCATTGTCTAGCATATTGATTGTCATCCATTGCCTGCAGTTTTACATTTCAGTTCTGGTACCGCAGTTTTACTTTCATTTCATGTTCTAGTATTCTGGTATTCTTGTTTCACCTTGTACTCTGGATCACAGATTACATTGTATATTGTCTAGTCAGGGTTATACTTTGCTCTTTTTCTGATAGGATCGTTGCATGTGAGTGGGAGATTATATGGAGCTGGTGATTGCTTGGATATTGCAGCTTTTTATTTCAGTTTATATTTTTTTGGAGATTGTATCATAGAGATTCATTATTGTATTTTATTTCATTGGACCGGATTTGTCTTCGGCTGAATTTGTATTTTAAAACACTTGATGGATATTGGTAATTTTTGGAAACGTTATAAAAGCTGTGTTTTGGTTTACATTACATTGTGACTGTGAGTTTTTCTTAGTATTGTACAGCTTACTTCGTCGTGTCCAACGACGAAGGCTGGGCGTGTCCGACTCGTATCCGATTATTCGGGAGCGGGGCGTGACAAGGACCCAAAGGGTAAATAAGTGTATTGTTAGGGACCATAATGAAATATCCCTATTCAAATTCTATTTTCAAGAACCAAAACCCAGGACCCTGTGGTCGAATCCCATATCAGTTGTGGATAACTCTCATCAACTAAGATGAGATCAACTCCTTTCAATTCCCCTCCAGGAAATCGAACAACAGACTGATATTCAAATCTCTTTAAACCAAACCAAGGTTTTAAACAAGCTCTGATAGATTTTTACCATATCCATAAACCTCCTGATGTGTATATAGCCATAAGTAAATTCAAATATGAGATTATCTTCCACCCAAAACCCTCAGGTGAATTCAAATCAGGATTCAAACTGTTTATCCTCCAAATCCTTCAATTGATCTTAGATCAATACAAATCAGTTTCAAACCATTTTCCCCTCTATCAAATCTTTCCTCAAATCCCCTGTTAGGACCGACCCTCATATTCCATATATAAACAAATTCGTATACCAGCCAAATCCTCTACCAGGTTAGAATTCAAGAACCAAATAGGAGTTTAAAACATCAAAGGATAAACCTACCAGTTTAAACGAAGCAGGCCCTTATCCTTTCCATACGTTCATATATGTAACCTGTTTGAGGGATTCCTGAGTTCTATTCGAGCAACCAGGAGAGAGAGGAAACTCTAGAAAGAGAGAGCCCTGTTTCCTGTCGAGTAATAGAGGAAGGAGCCAATCCAAGGTAAGCTGCTGTTATTAGTTTTAGAACATTGTTTGAAATCTCAGATTTTATTAGTTAGCAAGACCTAAAAAAATACAAATAGATTGAGTTTTGGCTATAGATGATCCCTTGAAATCATGTTTAAATGTTAAGGATACTCACCACACCGACACCAAGAACTCATCAGAGCCCAATATATATTACACCATCTGCAACCCTGTGTATCAGCAACCGGATACCAAGGGTTTGACCTGAAGAACAGAGCAGTCCATGTGAACTTTCCCTTTGAAATCCAATCGGCACCAACAGAAACTTTCCTTGTTGTCCCTTAGATAGGATATGTGACATGTTCAATCTTTGAGGTTCAGTCCTAGTGTGAGGCTTTGATAATCTTATACATACAATATTCGACTGATATGTTTGAGTATTAGTCTCGAACACCATGTGTTCTGTCCATTCCCCACTGAGTAATATTCTATATGCATTGGCTGTTGTCCACAGTTATAGATATAAATAGGTTTCTGCCATTGTAAACTGTGACTTGGGATATGTATTTGCGGATAGGGAATTGGTCTAACTAGAGACTGATTTCTGTGATGGTTGATATGCTGAAACCAAATTCCTGAAAACGGATGTGGAACCAACCCCTGCAAACAGATCAATCCATACCCTGTCAACTCCTATAAACCTTTGTTCTCAAGCCATCGATTATTGTATTTCACCAGTTTATTATTACAACTTCATAAAGACATATATCATTACTTGATGGTACTCGTCATGTACACACAGATAGTGTTTTCTTTTATGCCACAAATGAAGAGTCGATTTGGCTATATGCCTCGTGTTCTAGTTTTCTTAACGGTTACCTGTGCTGTCCTCCCATGAATGCAATTAGAAACGTGTACCTTCATTTAGATATTAAGGATTTCTGATGTGTTATATCTTGGTATACTTGAAATCAGCAGAGCAAGGGTCTCCTTGTGCTCACGTTTGGTAAGGTACTGGCCTGAGAAGGGGTATCCATGTGTATGGAGCAACACCGGACATGGCCGATATCTAGGATTGTTGTCAGACAATGTATACTGATTAATGTATCTTGTGCAAATAACAGGGGATTCGTTTGCACACAAAGGGTAACCATGAGCATTTGTGTGTCACGCATCCTTTATGAATTAACAAGAAAAATAGGTGTGAGTGCAGACCTGTGCCTGCACTGGATAGGGTGCATAACAGCAGTAGAATTAACATTAAGTCGCAGGACAGGAAAGGGAGGAGAAGGTCAGTTAGAATGGGTAATCTGGTGTTAGTTTAGAAGGAAGAATAAGAATTGTGTCAACTAAGGGTGTATCAGTTTAGTATAGGGTGTATCAGTTTAGTATATGGTGAACCGAGCCATATGGATGTGTGTACAGGTTTGCAGGTATACCTTGATGTAGCTACTGAAGTATTAAGGTAGGTTTTGGCAGCCATTGGCAAGCAGTACTGATTAGGAGCCAATGGATGTTTGAAGTTAAATTGTGTAGGTGTGGTCAATAGGTATTGCAAGATGCATGCAAGGCAGCAGCCTACATACCGGGTAGGTACTACATCAGAAAGCAGGATGGGGTTGTTGATTACCAGCAGTAAAATGCAGAGGAGTCATAGAAACCTCAGGTTAACACAGGTGCCCACATGATATTGGTGAATCCCTTCATATGTACTTTTGTACCATTTGAGTACCAACAGATGGGAACTCCCTGGATACCTGTAGACAGTTCATGAGAGAATACAGGCTCACATAGTAGGTTCGAGTATCATTTCACATATAGGCAGCTCCCCTAAGAGCCAATTAGCTAGTGTACAGGACTTGAGTATAGATAAATCCAGAAAAATCCTATTAGGATTAGGCCTGAATTGCAGGGCACAACCAAGGACAGGTTGCCAGGCAGGGTATGTCTAATAGAATTAGATATTATTTCACTCTTCGTGTATAGTGTTAACAGGGACATTAGCAATTATCATATAGGGTTAAATGTCTTGACACCTTCTGTTTTGCTCATTCCCTTTGGGTAAGGTCATATACCCTGTGCCATTGATAGCTTTATCCTTATATTATTGATGCTAGGAGACCTTAATTACTGCTGAAAATTGGGTTCTCACATAGGCTGTCAATTGAAAACCCCATCAAGTACAACACTCACTAGTTAGGGTACCTAAGTACCAAAGGAATCAACCTAGAAGACTAGCAAATGTATATATAAATATAGGTATACTTTTGATTAATGTTGACAATATGTATATGGTATAAAACAGGTTTATTGGGTTTTTGGCTCAGCATCTGACCGTGCCAGCAGCACAGAACCACAAGCAAGTATACCTTGCCCCCCTCTACAGTTTTACTTACATGCAGTTCCTTTCATTTTACTGTCTTGGATCATTTATGGATATGTGCTTTTTGTGCTGTTTTCTGTGGAGTTGTTTTTTATTGTTTATAGCCATGTTCATGTTAGCCTTATGTTTTACATTGGAGTTGTTCTTGTCAGTACCTTGCTTGAGTCGTGTCATAGAACGAGTGTATGTAGCGAACTGCCATAGCCTTGATTATCGTTGTACACAACCAGAGAGTCCACACTCGGGACGAGGGTTGTTTGGTGTACCAGAGAGTCCACGCATGGGACGAGGGTGTTTGTCGTGATCAAATGGCACCAGAGAGTCCATACATGGGACGAGGGTTGACCATTTACACCAGAGAGTCCACACACGGGACGAGGGTGTCTTGCCGTGAGCTAGCTAGAGAGTCCACACTCGGGACGAGGGTTAGTGCTTAGTTCAAACCCGTGAGTCCACGCTCGGGATGAGGGTTTGGTTCTTCCTTTGACCTTGTATTTATCGTTCATCCGGCAGTTCAGTTATACGTAGTTGTTCTAGTGTTCGTGTTTCGTGATTACGTTCGTGGTCATTGGTGTTATTCTTGTTCCTTCTTATTTATTTCTTGTGCATGATAAAACTGCTAGATAGGCATGTATATTATGTATCTTGCTATGTCCTCTGAGAACCTGATGATCTCTTCAGGTTAGTCGAGCTTGAGACAGGACAGACGAGTGGATTTGAGTAGCTTCAGATCACAGTACTTGCATTTGAGGTCGTCTTGATTAGCAGTTTGTACTCAGTAATTTATTTCTTGTATTTCTCTATTTTTTTGTCTACTGGTAGTGGATTTGTGTCCACGGGACGTGACATTGATACTTGATATTCAGTTTATTCATTATTATTCAGTTCATGTCTTTTCTTTGATCTTGACTGTGACATGATTATTTCTGTGGATGAGATATAGTTTTTCCGTGATTATAGATTCAGTGACTGTGAGTATAGACAACATTCTACCGCCGACACTGCGGCGTAGGCTGGGCTTGGACACGTTTCGTATTCGAAAAGCGGGTGCGGATCGTGACAAGTTTATTTGGTGGCCCATGCAGGTCTACGTTAATTACTTCGGTTACGTCACTGTGCCGTCGTGAGCCTGCGAACAGGATTAGACACTTAGAATCTCATCCACATGTCTTGACTCCTTGTTTGAATTCTATCCTTGATTCCATTGAATCCTTAATTTACATCCTGCTTAAAATTCTCTTCAACGGCTAAAGTATTTGCTCTTGTTACAGTTAAGATGAACTCTCAAGACAGGAACGCTGCATTGAACACTCCACCGGCTACATGAGGCTCTTTCACGTACATGACTCCATCAACACAAGGAGGCCAGCTCACTCATATGGGCGATCAGCCGCAGCTCTCGAGATTCCGCAGGGGCGATACTCCACCACCAGTACCCGGTCTGCCACAAGCATCTGTCCTACCGCCAGGAGTTCCACGTCCGGTACCAGCCATGCACCCTGCACCGACAATGCATCCTGCATTTGCCATACACCCACCGCCGGCGATGTATCCAGCCCCGACGATGTATCCAGCACATGTTCTGCCTCCGCCACCAGCACTAGACAATGTCACACTTCTCAGGATCATCCAACAGCAGGCCAACATATTTTGTAACACTTTGAGAAAGGTTCTTCAGATTCGAGATGCTCCGCGACAGCGTCCGGGGAATCCCAAACACTTCATGGACTTTAGGGTCATGCCATTCCATGGGACAGAGGGGATCGTCTACGCTGATGAATGGCTAGAGAACGTAGAGAGGTATCTGAAGATGGCCCGAGTTCCAGAAGATTTGAAGATAGAGTCAGTCAGTGGATAGCTTTTCGACATCGCGCGGACATGGTACCAAGGCGAGCCCCGATTTTCTGCTCCGGACGTGACTTGGAAGGAGTTCAAGTGACTGTACAAGAAGAAGTTCTACCCATACGTAGCGCGAGAGGCATTGATTAGACAGTTCGAGCACCTAGAGCAGGGCAACCGCACCATCGACGAGTACACATCGGAGTTTTCTCGTCTCAGCCGCTTCGCAGAGAACTTGGTCAGCACCCCTGAAGACAAGGCGCGACGATTCAGAAAGGGACTATCTCACGAGATTCGTATAGCCATCGCCACCAGTCGAGCCGCCACTTACGAGGAGATTCTAGAAGTCGCCCAAGCTGTGGAAGAAGAACCGAGTCACAAGCCGAAGAGGAATCGAGACGCCTTCGGAGGAGGCAACAACCAATTAGTACCAGCGAAACGCCCCAATATTTCCGAGAAGACCCCAGCACCACAGCATCAACAGCAACCACGAGCAGCCCCACAACAAATCCAAGATGCACCCACCTGCCACTATTACAAGAAAAGAGGCAACGTCCAAGAAAACTGCCGAAGATGGTTAAGGTTGTGCTACACTTGCGGATCCGACCAGCACTTATCTCGAGAATGTCCGAAGAAGAACGCGACTGCACCACCACTACCAGCTGCACAAGGAGGACAAGCCTACGCCATGAATGCGGTGGATACGACAACCCCACAGGAAGCAGCTGGCGAGAATTTTCAGTAGAAATTGGCAGTATTAGACTTTGAATTGTTTTAGAAAATTTGAATTTTTCTTATAGTAGTTTATTCTAGACTATTTCCTTCTAGTAGAACACGGTTTCTTAAATTTCGAGGACAAAATTTGTTTAAGGGGGGTAGAGTTGTCAACCCCTTGACCAGATATTTTTTTTCTTTTCTCGAATTTATTGAATTGAACACATTCTTATTTATTTCATATATTATTATCTCATACCTATGTTTGTTATATTCTTTTTCTTCCTCTTGCAATAAATGTCAACAGAGGACCCAAAGGGTAAATAAGTGTATTGTTAGGGACCATAATGAAATATCCCTATTCAAATTCTATTTTCAAGAACCAAGACCCAGGACCCTGTGGTCAAATCCCATATCAGTTGTGGATAACTCTCATCAACTAAGATGAGATCAACTCCTTTCAATTCCCCTCCAGGAAATCGAACAACAGACTGATATTCAAATCTCTTTAAACCAAACCAAGGTTTTAAACAAGCTCAGATAGATTTTTACCATATCCATAAACCTCCTGATGTGTATATAGCCATAAGTAAATTCAAATATGAGATTATCTTCCACCCAAAACCCTCAAGTGAATTCAAATCAGGATTCAAACTGTTTATCCTCCAAATCCTTCAATTGATCTTAGATCAATACAAATCAGTTTCAAACCATTTTCCCCTCTATCAAATCTTTCCTCAAATCCCCTGTTAGGACCGACCCTCATATTCCATATATAAACAAATTCGTATACCAGCCAAATCCTCTACCAAGTTAGAATTCAAGAACCAAATAGGAGTTTAAAACACCAAAGGATAAACCTACCAGTTTAAACGAAGCAGGCCCTTATCCTTTCCATACGTTTATATATGTAACCTGTTTGAGGGATTCTTGAGTTCTATTCGAGCAACCAGGAGAGAGAGGAAACTCTAGAAAGAGAGAGCCCTGTTTCCTGTCGAGCAATAGAGGAAGGAGCCAATCCGAGGTAAGCTGCCGTTATTAGTTTTAGAACATTGTTTGAAATCTCAGATTTTATTAGTTAGCAAGACCTAAAGAAATACAAATAGATTGAGTTTTGGCTATAGATGATCCCTTGAAATCATGTTTAAATGTTAAGGATACTCACCACACCGACACCAAGAACTCATCAGAGCCCAATATATATTACACCATCTGCAACCCTGTGTATCAGTAACCGGATACCAAGGGTTTGACCTGAAGAACAGAGCAGTCCATGTGAACTTTCCCTTTGAAATCCAATCGGCACCAACAGAAACTTTTTTTGTTGTCCCTTAGATAGGATATGTGACATGTTCAATCTTTGAGGTTCAGTCCTAGTGTGAGGCTTTGATAATCTTATACATACAACATTCGACTGATACGTTTGAGTATTAGTCTCGAACACCATGTGTTCTGTCCATTCCCCACTGAGTAATGTTCTATATGCATTGGCTGTTGTCTACAGTTATAGATATAAATAGGTTTCTGCCATTGTAAACTGTGACTTGGGATATGTATTTGCGGATAGGGAATTGGTCTAACTAGAGACTTAGAGACTGATTTCTGTGATGGTTGATATGCTGAAACCAAATTCCTGAAAACGGATGTGGAACCAACCCCTGCAAACAGATCAATCCATACCCTGTCAACTCCTATAAACCTTTGTTCTCAAGCCATCGATTGTTGTATTTCACCAGTTTATTATTGCAACTTCATAAAGACATATATCATTACTTGATGGTACTCGTCATATACACACAGATAGTGTTTTCTTTTATGCCACAGATGAAGAGTCGATTTGGCTATATGCCTCGTGTTCTAGTTCTCTTTCCATTTACCTGTGCTGTCCTCCCACGAATGCAATTAGAAATGTGTACCTTCATTTAGATATTAAGGATTTCTGATGTGTTATATCTTGGTATACTTGAAATCAGCAGAGCAAGGGTCTCCTTGTGCTCACGTTTGGTAAGGTACTGGCCTGAGAAGGGGTATCCATGTGTATGGAGTAATACCGTATTGGCCCAATGATTACATCATATTTTTGAATATGGCTAATCAGTTAAGTTTAACAAAATGATGTCACTAATATTCATATACTCACTATCATGTTGCTACTTAAACTTAGCATTGTCCTATATTATATTGCTATGCTTGTATTGTACTGCAACATATTTTGCTGGCCTAACATGTATTTGTAGACATGCAATAAGCATGATCAAACATGATCAAACCAGGACATAGGCAATGAAGAATTAATGATGGACCAAAGACGGCATCATACAAAGAGATTTCTCCGAACCGCCTAGCGACCTATATGGGGCCTCGCATCGGGGGTTCCGCTGCCCGGTCAGCGGACAGGGGTCGAGGGGGCAGCACCCCCCGTCAGGTGTTCGGGGACGAAGCCCCCGAAAGGTATTCAGATTTCCAGATCTGTTTATCTTCGGACGACTGCTGTCAAGGAAAAAGACGTCTTCAGGACTGCTCAAATATCAGAAGAAAGACGTCACAAAAAGGGCTCTTGGTTTTCCTATTTGTTCCAAATATGTAATCTTCAATTTATTGAGTCTAGGAGAATGTGTACGTTGAGTCGCACTGAGTCATCTCAACCCCTAGACATATCTCTCTAAGCTCTACCATACAACAGACCAATTCCTGAACCAAGCCCAAGCTCTACAAAGCCCAAAAGCTCAATGGACCAATTCTGTCTTCTGGAGACAGAGTTCGGGCCGAACTCTGCCTCCACACAGAGTTCGGGCCGAACTCTGTCCCCTGATTTCCAGCACCCTGATTTTTAGGGCCTGCTTGCTACAAGCTGTCCAACGTTCGAAAATTTAAATTCTTGGAGCAGAATTCTGGCCGAATTCTGCCTCCCCAGAGTAGTATAAATAGAGCTTGAATTCTTTCATTTCAAATCATCTCCTACCTTCAAATATTCAAAGCTTTCTAAGCTTTACTACTCCAAGCCTCATTTTTCTATATCTTCTAAGCCACAACTCTCCTTAGCCCAAGGTGCTCAGTGCGATATCAGCTAGAAGTTGTGTGCAGGAGGGAAAGAAAAGTTACTTGGACAATTCCAAGTTTCGCCACCTGCGAATCTGTAAGAAGTTGACGTGCTCTTCTGAAGAAAAGGCACGGGGTGTAACTACTATTTCACAAATAGTGGATTTAATCCTGAGCTAGAGTTCTCAGGCCTGGACTAGTCCTCCACGAGGGAAACCAGGTTAAAACTTCTTTGTTTGCGTATGCTCTTATGATCTTTATTTACTTCCGCATTTCTCTCTGATTTATTTACTATCTAGATAGTTGTTTTGTGGAGGTAATATAGAGTTAATTTTTATTTGGTGATTATCGACACAAACTCTATTCACCTCCCTCTAGAGTTGCCTACACGTTATTTCAATTGGTATCAGAGCAAGGTCTCTATTGTTAGGCTTAACATCCTTAGAGTAAATCCTTGTTTATTTGTGTATGGCATCGTATTCTTTCTCCTCCGATGAAGAGGGTTTTACTCCTAGTAGCATAGACAATCATGTTTCTTCTAAATACAATAAGTGCTCTAAGTGGAAAGCCATGGCTAACCAATCCTTAAAGTTTGCTAAGGCTTTTCATTCTACAAATGAAGAACTTGTAGAAAAGGTTATTCATTTAGAAGAAGCTAATGAGTTTTTGAGAAATGAAAACAATGTTTTATTATCTAGACTTGACTCTCAAAACTCATCTTGTGTTTCTTTAAAGAGTTTGAATGATTCTTTAATTTTGAAAATCAAATCTCTTTCCTCATCAATAGAAGATCTTAAGAAGCAAGCACATGAGCTAAATCATTTGCATGATTCTTCTATTGACTCTTTAAAGAAACAAAATGATGATTTTATTTCTAGAATTGCTTTATTTGAAAAAGAGAATTATGTTTTAAATGCTAAATTTGATTCTCTTACTTGTGTGCATAATGATTTGCTATTAGAACATGATAGTCTTAAGACCAAATCCATGCATGCTCACTCTAGAGATATTCATCACTCTAGTATGTCACATGTTCATAATCATGCTCATTCTGATACATGTGCACACACTAGTATTAGGTGCTTCTATTGCTCTCGCATTGGACACATGAGTGTAACTTGTCCTATTCGTAGGAGTTTTTCTACCAATGCTAGAGTAAATAATATATGGGTCCCTAAAGCTAACAAATGTGGATCCAAGTTTATTTGGATACCAAAGTCTTCGCCTAATATTGTAGGTGGAGCTTCTTGTATCAGGACATAGCAGCGAGGAAGCGTGTTGGTGGTTGCAAAACTCAAAGGTCATCTTCCAAGCAATTGCACCAACACAAGTGTGGTCACTAGAGCCACTTTGGTAATATGCTAAACTATTCTGTTTAAATGGCTTATATTTGTAGAATCTAGCATGTTTCTCTTGATGTCTTGCTACTAGCTCACATAGATATCCTTTAGTTGCTTATTATATAAATCAATGTGAGATATAATACTAGCATGCTTAGTTGTTTTTCTTATTATTTCTTTTATCTAGCATGACTAGTTACTTAGGTTAAATGATTAGTTCACACTATGTTGTTTATCACTCATTTTCTATTAGTGTGACACATTTAAATATGCATGCTCGCTATTCTTTATCTTTATAAAGCATGTATATCACTCTAGTTCATAGGAGCTTGATTCTTGAATTTTGTTTTAAAGTTTGACTCTCCATTTTTAAAGTTTTGAGATAGTTACTTCTTGCCGATTTGTATTCAATATGTCATATTTATCTTAATTGCTATTTGTGAATATATGTGTTTAGCACAAGCTACTTATAATTTGATAAGTATATACTTATACTTCTTTTTAATCTTGTGCTTGCATAATATCTTCATTATCAATTCTCATATTTTATTTTGATTATCCTATTGAGAATCAATTATGTCTTTGCCTAATAAAGTCTATTTATACGTGTTTTTGAATTTGTGATAGTTTTTCAAACATTCATGATGGATACATGACTATATTCATTAAATCTTCATTTACATGTAGATCATGTATTTATTATATTGACATCTATTTTTGTATAAATATCTTTATGTGGGCATATGAGATAAGCTCAAGTTTCATATTATTTTGAAGAGTATTTATTCATACTTGTGCTTACCTTATAATTTAGCTATTGATTTTTTTGACTAAATTTGTGTTATCTCTACTTGAATCAATTAGCTTATTCCTTAAAGTCTTCTTTTTGATGATATCTTATTGGCTTTTATTTGTTGACTTTATGGATACATGTCTTTTACTCTTATTTTAATCTTTTTCGCTTAACCAATTTTCAGCCTGATTCCAGTTCTGTCACCAGAATCCGGAATTCGGGCCGAACTCTGCCCTTACCAGAGTTCGGGCCGAATTCGGCCTGGTTGTTCCAGAACCGAAAACAGCCTCAGCCGTTGATCAAATTATAGATCCAATGGCAATTATTGATTCCAAATGTTGATATTTATTTATTCAAATACCTTTAAGTTGGAATGTTGAGAGAAAATGTTTATTAGTGTCTTGTTCATGACTTTTATGGAAGTTCTTTCAAGAATTGCTTGGTTTTGTGCTTTACCTTACTTGTTAAAATTATTGTACTTATTAGTGCACATCTTGAGCATGTATCTTCTATATATTTTGCTCCATAAGTGCATTATGAAAATGTTTGTTTTAAAAATACTCTTAGCAAATTTTGATGATCATTCTTTTATTATTATTTGGGTATTTACCTTTCTTATTCATAGAGATTTTTGGATTTTGATGTTGTTTGATGATACTGCGTATATTCCTTTAAATCTAAGTTCTTAAAAGTAAAGAACATTTTGGGAACAAGCCGAAAGGGTCCTTCTGTCATACAGGTGTAAATAGCCTGAAGCGACACGGTGCACTAGTCTTCGGACTACCGCTAGCTGGGAACCGGCCCCTACAGCTAACCCAAAGTGATCAATACTTTATAGACTTAAGATTTATTAAGGTCTACATGCAACCATTATCTAATTCTGGATCCACCCCTAAGTTCCAGAATTCTTCATCATATCTAGCCCTATATTTTGAGCTATAAATATTTTATTATTATTTCCCAATGATGTTTTTGTAGAACATGAGAATACATGTAATTGATATATCATACTTCTCATGTCCTTAGCTATTATGGTTTCAGCTTATGTGTTGAGATTTTCCATTTCTAGAGAATACACTTTCATAATGGTTATAATTTTGCATTCTCTAGAATATTCTATTATTTCATTATCTTGGGTTAATCTCAATATTTGGCAAAGAGATTTGCTCTATTGTGTTTTCATGAATATCTCTTTTGTCTTTTACTTGATGAGAGTCTAATTCATTTACTTGCTATCTTATACTCTTATCCTTGCTTAGCAAAGAGTATATAAATCATTTTGATCATTCAAAATGTATTGCCCTTATTGTGAACTCTATGCTTAAGCATGTATCTTTAGTGTTAGTGACTTAAGATTTAATGAACACATTTATCCTGTTAATGGACTACCTCATTAATCTTAATTAGTTATGTAGCTTGCTTATTTACGATGTATTGATTAAGCTACATAATTTTTGTTCACTTTCACTCATCTACCTATCTTCTTGAATTTCAATCTATATGTGATATGCTAGTTTACAAAAACAAGATTTATGAATTTTCTTGATGAGATTTGTATTCTATTTTAAATACATATGTTTGGTCTCTAAAATTAGTTTGACAATTTTTTATTTAATCTTGTTTCCATTAAGGTTTGTGATTCATCGCTTTAACTTCCTTCCATACTAGTCAATAGAAAGCATCTCTTAAATTTCTCTCATCTTTTGAGTCATAATTTTATTATATTATCATTTCCTTGGAATAAATTTGCAATGATTTAAATAAGATTGACTCTTTTCTATATTTTCCATTGGTTTGTTTATATGGTTTTTAGATGGAATTTATGACGGATCATAATTATTTATTGGTTTACTTTATGAATGATCCTATTGATAGAGTAGTCCTATATTATCTAATTATGTGGTTATCAAGTTAATTTATTACTCTACTTTGACTACTCATGGATTATCACATATGTTCTTTGCTATTTGAACTTCATTGGTTTCTTATTTAGTATTAGCAAGGTTAGATTATTACCCGTTGATGGGTATATATATGGTAAAACATACATAGTCCTTGCAAAGCAATAAATTGGTTGATCATTTCTTAATTAGATAATAATGGACATGATATTTGAGCTTTATTTTTGAGCTATATTTTGACTTTCATCATGATTGATTTAATTGACTTTCTCTATTCATGATGACATTTTTCTTTAGTTTTATTTTTATCTTTTGAGCTATTTTGTGATTCTCATCATGACTGTTTTTAATGGACCATATTTCTTTTCATGATGATCTTTTTGTCAAAAGGTAACATGCATTGATCTATCATATTTAAATATGAGATTCGTCTATATAGGCTAATGTATGTCATCTTTTGATTAAATGTGCTTAATTAAAATATTATTTTGATCGTTCATCTTTAGTGACTATTAATTGGATATCTCTTCTGAAGATGATATTTTTCGTTCTATGATATTTTTATAGCCTTATATCATTTTTTTGTCATAAGTTATCATTTTATAGACTTTATAGCATTGAGCAAGGGGGAGAAATCAATAGTTGATTTACCCCTAGATCTTGAAATTATCAATTTTTGCTATAAGTGCTTTGGAACTAGATACGCATATTTTAAGGGGGAGCAAATAAATTGGTTCAATTCATTTATACCCTTTAATATGTCGTATACATAGTTCATCATTGACCCATTTTTCATCATTATTAGGATACTGTTATTTTTGTGAAAGGTTTATGAGAGTATATGCAATTGGTTTTATCATATTATCTCTCTCTTTTATATGAGCCATCTCGTTAATATTAATTTTTGTATCTTATCTTGATGACTATTGTGGTTTCTTTGATTTAGCTTTCCTTGTATGCTTAATTGATTTGGCTTTCTTTGTATGCTAAATTGATTTGGCTTTCCTTGTTGAGGACTTACCCAAAATTCATGATTTTATCTTTATTGGTAATAGTTTGAGGGGGAGCATTCAAATCGACTGAATTTCTCTTTCTCAACAAATTTTTTTTTCCTTTACCTTCATGTTTATCTAAGGGATATTCATATAGCATGATAAGGTAATTGAGTTCAAATGCATGAATTTTGGATAAGCAAATAGATTTGCAAATAATGAGATCATTTTATATCAATTGCTCTATTTTATATTGATCATTCCTTTATTGTGTTTCACTTTTTATCTGTGGACAATTGTGACTATCATAGTTTCATTGATCAATGTTTCAAGTTTTTATATTTCAATTGATATCAAGTTTGTCTATTTCAATTGGTATTATTTGCAATTATCTAATCCCTATGGTTTTTTTGACTGAGATCTTTTATTTCATAATTCTCTTCCAAAACTAGAGCAATATTTCATATCATACTATGTTTTTGGATGTCTTTCTTGGATTTCATGTTGGTGAACTATCTATTGATTATTTTCAAATTCTTTTAGTTTTACCAACTATTTGTGTTTTGACAAGCTATTTTCTACTTGGCACTCTATATTTTGGTATGTAGTTTCTATACTTGTCTTTACACACTTCTTCCATTATTTTCCATTTAGTATATCTTGATCATGATTGTCTATGCCTTCCTCCTTTACTTATGCTTGAGTTCGTTTTATCTCTTTTTACGGAGGAGCTTATTTTTTTGATCATGTCAAAGGGGGAGAAATAAGTTTAAGTTAGCACACAATTTTCTAGTAATATGTGATTATTAGTGATACATGCATCTATCGTATCTATCTTAAACTTAACAGATTTGCCATAATCAAAAAGGGGAAGATTGTTGGCCCAATGATTATATCGTATTTTTGAATATGGCTAATCAGTTAAGTTTAACAAAATGATGTCACTAATATTCATATACTCACTATCATGTTGCTACTTAAACTTAGCATTGTCCTATATTATATTGCTATGCTTGTATCGTACTGCAACATATTTTGCTGGCCTAACATATATTTGTAGACATGCAATAAGCATGATCAAACCAGGACATAGGCAATGAAGAATTAATGATGGACCAAAGACGGCGTCATACAAAGAGATTTCTCCGAACCGCCTAGCGACCTATATGGGGCCTCGCATCGGGGGTTCCGCTGCCCGGTCAGCGGACAGGGGTCGAGGGGGCAGCGTCCCCCGTCAGGGGTTCGGGGGCGAAGCCCCCGAAAGGTATTCAGATTTCCAGATCTGTTTATCTTCGGACGACTGCTGTCAAGGAAAAAGACGTCTTCAGGACTGCTCAAATATCAGAAGAAAAACGTCACAAAAAGGGCTCTTGGTTTTCCTATTTGTTCCAAATCTGTAATCTTCAATTTATTGAGTCTAGGAGAATGTGTACGTTGAGTCGCACTGAGTCATCTCACACTACAACAAATATGGCATATAATAGCATGCAATAAACGCTATAGTAACAATATTATAGCGTAAAACGCACGCTGTAAAAGCCCCCGCTATAGTTCTGGAACGCTATAATATTATAGCGTTCATGAACGTTGTTCCTAGCTATAGCGTTTTGTACGCTATAATAAAACGCCATTAACCAATAGCATTTAGGAACGTTGTAGATAGTGAACGCTATAACTTTACACTGATGTTAACAAGCGAGTGCTGTTATCCTATAGCATTATTGAACGCTATAGCCCTGCTGTGAGCATCCCAATTTCAAAACAATTTTCTACTGCATTTGTACCCTGTTTTATGAATGCTGAATGAAATTTGATACATTTTCCACCATTTGAACCATGTTTACAGAAAACAAAATACAATATATTAAACAAATATGGACTTTCCATTTCAACCAAACAATCAAGATGTACAAAAACTTCATCAATGCTTTCATATATTTTCCATTTCAACCAAACATTCAAGATGTACAAAAAGTTAATAACTTACTCTAGATAAGGTTCAACTTCAACCATATTGAACAATACATAACGGTGAGCACTTTGTAGCTTTTGTTTATCCAATGTCACTATTGTACCCTTCGAAATTGGTCGGCCATCAAGTATCGCATCATTTTGAATACCTTCATTTCTATTTGGACGATTATCCATCTCAGCCACTTGTTTCATATATCCACTAACAAATCTCATGCTCTCATCAGCAAGATAACATTTTACTATACAACCTTCAGGACGTGCACGATTTCTAACATATCCTTTCAGCGTCTTTATGTATCTACAGATGAAAAAATAAATCTTATTTAGAGTAAGCAAACGTTTGAATAGAAATCAATAAAAAGAAACGTAAACGATCACCTTTCAAACGGGTACATCCAACGATAATGGGGAGGGCCACCTAATTTTGCTTCACGTCCCAAGTGCATTGGTAAATGGATCATGATATCAAAAAATGAAGGGGGAAAATACCTCTCAAACATGCATAATATCTCAACAACTTCTTCCTCTAATTTCTCTATTTGTTCTCTATAGATGACTCTTTGGCACAGGATATTGAAAAATGCACATATTCGAAATATTACATTCCTTGGCCCTTTTGGAAGAAGACCTCTCAATGCCACAGGCAACAACTGTTGCATTAACACGTGACAATCATGAGACTTGAGACCTGTTATTTTGCATTCTTCCATTGATATGCAATTTCCGATGTTTGAACAGTAACCATCGGGCAACTTCAAGTTATATAATCTCTTGCAAAAAGTTTCTTTTTCCTTCTTTGAAAGTGTGTGCGGTCCTGGTGGAAGAAAAATTCTCTTATTTTTTAATTGTGGATGCAAAACATGTCTGATTCCCATTTCTTCCAAATCCCTACGTGCTTCAATGCCATCCTTTGATTTTTCCTTCACGTTTAGCAATGTACCAATCGTGCTATCACACAAATTCTTTTCTATGTGCATTAAATCTAAATTATGGCGCAAAATTAGATGCTGAAAAAACAAAAAATATAATTAAAAAATCTTGTTAAAGCAATGGAAAGCTCAAATGAAAAATCTTTACAAAACACATAGAAAAGTAATATGATATTACCTCCCAATATGGTAGCAAAAAGAATATTGACTTCTTCTTCCACATTTCTGAAGATTGTTTCTTTCTTTTGCCCTTATCATTTCCCTTCCCAAAATCATTTCTCACATTTTTCAGCTCTTCTAAAATTTTTAAGCCAGTCATTATTCTAGGTGGCTCCCTATGTTCTTGCTTACCATCAAACCAACTTTTTTTCAACCGAAATGGATGATTGGATGGAAGAAAACGCCTGTGCCCCATGTAAATGGTTTTTCTACTAGATTTTAACCATTTTGAACATGTATTCACTCCACATATAGGACATCCTACTTTTCCCTTGGTAGTACATCCAGCTAGATTACCATAAGCTGGAAAATCATTTATCGTCCACATCAAAATTGCTTTCAAGTTGAAAAATGATTTGGTGAATGCATCATAAGCATGCACTCCATTATTCCATAGCTCTAGCAAATTATCTATGAGTGGTTGAAAATAAATATCTATATCATTTCCAGGTTGCTTCGGTCCAGGAATCAATAATGCCAACATTAGATGTTCTTTCCTCATGCATAGCCACGGTGGGCGATTGTATATCGTGAGCATCACTGGCCAACAACTATAGGATAAGCTAAGATTACCAAACGGATTAAACCCGTCTGCAGCAAGACCAAGTCTAAGATTACGTGGCGCTTCTGAGAAAGACGGCCACTTTATATCAATTGTCTTCCATGCCAAGGAATCCACAGGATGGCTCATGATGTCATCTTCACTTTTGTGATTTTGATGCCACCTTAAATTTTCAGCCAATTCAGCAGACTGAAACATCCTTCTAAACCTTGGAATTATAGAAAAGTACCTTAGTACTTTTGCCGAAACTCCTATTTGAATTTTTCCTGTCTTATCTTTTTTCCACCGTTCCAATCCACATTTTTACACTTTTCATCATTTTTCAATTCTTTTCTGTATAGACAACAATCATTGGGACACGCATCTATCTTCTCACAATCAAGCTCAAACATCTTAAGCAATGATTCAGCGGCACGTGAGGATTCTGGAATTGTATTTTCATCAGGTAACATGTCATGCAATATTTCCAAAAGATGACTAAAACATTTATCAGACATGCCATACATAGACTTGTGCTTGTATAGAACAACGGTTGCTGATAACCTAGTATATTTTGTGCAATTTGAGTATAATGGAGTATTGGCATCCTTCAATAAGGTTGTGAATCCATCCTCATGTTCCTTTTCAATAGGTTCAGTACTAGCTTCATTTTGAACATATGCATCTTCCATTATTTTAGTTGTCTGTGTTTCTTCAATATTTGAAATTTCATTGTTCAACCCTTCCCCATGCCAAATCCAAGTTGTATAAGACATATCCATCCCACGTCTTAGCAAATGAAGTAAAATCATATCCTGATTTCTACGACACAAATTCTTACAATCTATGCGGGGACAAAACATCAAGTCTGGATTCTTCGCATTAGACATGGCAATTTCCACAAACTGACGAACAGATTGCTTATACAATGTTGTATTCCTAAAAACATATACAAAGTAATTATTAAATAAACATGTGTTACAAATGGATTTAATTTACGAGAACAATTTAATATAGGGATGGATTTCAAATTGTCAATACTTGTTAAGATGAACCCAGTCTTTATTCATCATGATGACACCAAAAAACTCGCAGGAGGGCCTAAAGAGCACATTAATATGAAAATAGGGTAAACAAAAATTGTTCTCTTGTTTCTAAAAAGAACAGCATTGAATTGATTGCATGAAAATAAGTAATAAGGAAAACCAAAAGATTATTTACTTTGAAATTAAGCCTTCAATATTAAGGAAAATGAGCAACCCAGATCTAGGATTTCAATCTTGCGAGCAAAACCCTGAAATCAAAATGGAGAACTCTGTGTGAGAGAGGAAGAGACAGAAACTAGGATTAGTTGAAAATCAAAAAATTCATGACTAAATCAAAAAAATTAGGTCACACGCTGTGATTTTTAGAATTCGTGACTAAATCAAAAAAAAAATCATGACTAAATTCATGACTCTGTATGTGAGAGGAAGAGGGACGAAAAATCGCGAGAGAGAGAGAGAGAGAAAGAGAGAGAGAGAGGGGGGGAGGGGGGGGAGAGAGAGATTACCTAGGGCTGCTCTGGTTTTCGGAGGGAAAGGGGGAGAGAGATGGCGCGCAGCAGAACTAATTTTTGGTGGGAGAATATGGAGAGGCATGCTTTCTATAGGTTAGATGAGATGATGGCTGTGATTGAGTGTAAAAGAAATCAATGGTGAGGATTTAATTCTCTGATACCAAGTAGAAAGCAAAAAAAAAAAAAAAACTAAATTGGTTCCGCCAGGATTCGAACGGGAGACCTTTTTGAGAGTCAGAACTTAATCTATTATAGCATACATAAAATGTTACAGTATACATAAAACGCTTACAGAACGTAATATGTTATTTTTGTTATGCATTTATAATAGCAATCCAGAAAAATATGCTATTACTAACAGTATTCTATAGCATTCAGACCCGAACGCTATCAAAAATCTGCTATAGTAAGTCCTATTTGTTGTAGTGTCAACCCCTAGACATATCTCTCCATGCTCTACCATACAACAAACCAATTTCTGAACCAAGCCCAAGCTCCACAAAGCCCAAAAGCTCAATGGACCAATTCTGTCTTCTGGAGACTTCGGGCCGAACTCTGCCTCCACACAGAGTTCGGGCCGAACTCTGTCCCCTGATTTCCAGCACCCTGATTTTTAGGGCCTGCTTGCTACAAGCTGTCCAACGTTCGAAAATTTGAATTCTTGGGGCAGAATTCTGGCCGAATTCTGCCTCCCCAGAGTAGTATAAATAGAGCTTGAATTCTTTCATTTCAAATCATCTCCTACCTTCAAATATTCAAAGCTTTCTAAGCTCTACTACTCCAAGCCTCATTTTTCCATATCTCCTAAGCCATAACTCTCCTTAGCCCAAGGTGCTCAGTGCGATATCAGCTAGAAGTTGTGTGCAAGAGGGAAAAAAAGTTACTTGGACAATTCCAAGTTTCGCCACCTGCGAATCTGTAAGAAGTTGACGTGCTCTTCTGAAGAAAAGGCACGGGGTGTAACTACTATTTCACAAATAGTAGATTTAATCCTGAGCTAGAGTTCTCAGGCCTGGACTAGTCCTCCACGAGGGAAACCAGGTTAAAACTTCTTTGTTTGCGTATGCTCTTATGATCTTTATTTACTTCTGCATTTCTCTCTGATTTATTTACTATCTTGATAGTTGTTTTGTGGAGGTGATATAGAGTTAATTTTTATTTGGTGATTATCGACACAAACTCTATTCACCCCCCTCTAGAGTTGCCTACACGTTATTTCACACCGGACATGGCCGATATCTAGGATTGTTGTCAGACAATGTATACTGATTAATATATCTTGTGCAAATAACAGGGGATTCGTTTGCACACAAAGGGTAACCATGAGCATTGGTGTGTCACGCATCCTTTATGAATTAACAGGAAAAATAGGTGTGAGTGCAGACCTGTGCCTGTACTGGATAGGGTGCATAACAGCAGTAGAATTAACATTAAGTCGCAGGACATGAAAGGGAGGAGAAGGTCAGTTAGAATGGGTGATCTGGTGTTAGTTTAGAAGGAAGAATGAGAATTGTGTCAACTAAGGGTGTATCAGTTTAGTATAGGGTGTATCAGTTTAGTATATGGTGAATCGAGCCATATGGATGTGTGTACAGGTTTGCAGGTATACCTTGATGTAGCTACTGAAGTATCAAGGTGGGTTTTGGCAGCCATTGGCAAGCAGTACTGATTAGGAGCCAATGGATGTTTGAAGTTAAATTGTGTAGGTGTGGTCAATAGGTATTACAAGATGCATGCAAGACAGCAGCCTATATACCAGGTAGATACTACATCAGAAAGCAGGATGGGGTTGTTGATTACCAGCGGTAAAATACAGGGGAGTCATAGGAACCTCAGGTTAACACAGGTGCCCACAGGATATTAGTGAATCCCTTCATATGTACTTTTGTACCATTTGAGTACCAATATATAGGAACTCCCTGGATACCTGTAGACAGTTCATGAGAGAATGCAGGCTCACATAGTAGGTTCGAGTATCATTTCACATATAGGCAGCTCCCCTAAGAGCCAATTAGCTAGTGTACAGGACTTGAGTATAGATAAATCAAGAAAAATCCTATTAGGATTAGGCCTAAATTGCAGGGCACAACCAAGGACAGGTTGCCAGGCAGGGTATGTCTAATAGAATTAGATGTTATTTCACTCTTCGTGTATAGTGTTAACAGGGACATTAGCAATTATCATATAGGGTTAAATGTCTTGACACCTTCTGTTTTGCTCATTCCCTTTGGGTAAGGTCATATATCCTGTGCCATTGATAGCTTTATCCTTATATTATTGATGCTAGGAGACCTTGATTACTGCTGAAAATTGGGTTCTCACATAGGCTGTCAATTGAAAACCCCATCAAGTACAACACTCACTAGTTAGGGTACCTAAGTACCAAAGGAATCAACCTAGAAGACTAGCAAATGTATATATAAATATAGGTATACTTTTGATTTATGTTGACAATATGTATATGGTATAAAACATGTTTATTGGGTTTTTGGCTCAGCATCTGACCGTGCCAGCAGCGCAGAACCACAGGCAAGTATACCTTGCCTCCCTCTACAGTTTTACTTACATGCAGTTCCTTTCATTTTACTGTCTTGGATCATTTATCGACATGTGCTTTTTGTGCTATTTTCTGTGGAGTTGTTTTTTATTGTTTATAGCCATGTCATGTTAGCCTTGTGTTTTACATTGGAGTTGTTCTCGTCAGTACCTTGCTTGAGTCGTGTCATAGAACGAGTGCGTGTAGCGAACTGCCATAGCCTTGATTATCATTGTACACAACCAGAGAGTCCACACTCGGGACGAGGGTTGTTTGGTGCACCAGAGAGTCCACGCACGGGACGAGGGTGTTTGTCGTGATCAAATGGCACCAGAGAGTCCACACACGGGACGAGGGTGTCTTGCCGTGAGCTAGCCAGAGAGTCCACACTCGGGACGAGGGTTAGTGCTTAGTTCAAACCCGTGAGTCCACGCTCGGGATGAGGGTTTGGTTCTTCCTTTGACCTTGTATTTATCGTTCATCCGGCAGTTCAATTATACGTAGTTGTTCTAGTGTTCGTGTTTCGTGATTGCGTTCGTGGTCATTGGTCTTGTTCTTGTTCCTTCTTGTTTATTTCTTGCGCATGATAAAACTGCTAGATAGGCATGTATATTATGTATCTTACTACGTCCTCTGAGGACCTGATGATCTCTTAAGGTTAGTCGAGCTTGAGACAGGACAGACGAGTGGATTTGAGTAGCTTCAGATCGCAGTGCTTGCATTTGAGGTCGTCTTGATTAGCAGTTTGTACTCAGTCATTTATTTCTTGTATTTCTCTATTTTTTCCGTCTACTGGTAGTGGATTTGTGTCCACGGGACGGGACATTGATACTTGATATTCAGTTTATTCATTATTATTCAGTTCATGTCTTTTCTTTGATCTTGACTGTGACATGATTATTTCTGTGGATGAGATATAGTTTTTCCGTGATTATAGATTCAGTGACTGTGAGTATAGACAGCATTCTACCGCCGATACTGCGGCGTAGGCTGGGCTTGGATACGTTTCGTATTCGAAAAGCGGGTGCGGATCGTGACACGTTGGCCGCCACATGGTGGTCGCCCAGGGTGCGCCCAGAGGGTCGGGGGCCAGCCACGCGGTGGGGGACCTCGCCGGTGGCGACTGCCGGATGCGGCGGCGCACGCGCGCGCGCGGTTGCTCGGCCTGGCGCTGCGCAGCGTACGGTGGTGGGCACGGCGGCGCGGCCAGCTGGTGGGCGGAGGCACGTCGGAGGTGGTCGCGGTGGAGGTGGTGCATGGTGGAATGGTGATGAAGATGAAGGAAGAGAAGGAGAATGAAGATGATGATGGTGGTGCATGATAAAGAAGAAGAAGAAGAAGGGAAGAAGAAGTGAAGAAGAAGAAGAAGGAGAGGATGGGGGTGCTGCTCGTACAGCAGGTGGGGGGGGCTGCTCGTGTGATGGTGAGAGAGAGAGAGATAGAGAGACTTAGATATTTAGAGAGAGAGAGAGATATATATATATATATAATATATATGTGTATATATTATATAAAGAAGAGAGAGAAAATGAGAGATATTTTAGAGAGAGAAGTAGAGAGAGAGTAGAGGTCGGCCACATGGGGGGAGTTAGGAGAGAGAGTGAGGTGAGGATGAGAGAGAGGGATTATATATATATATATGTATATATATATATAATATGTATATATATGTGTTTATATACACATGGAGAGAGAGAAATAGATATTTTCAAAATAGAAAAAATAAAAAAATTATGTAGGATATTTGGCCAGTCACGAGGGAATAATATGGAGCTTGGGTTCGAGTTCGGTCGAGCCGGGTCGGGCCAAAATCGGACAGGGGGCAATAATTGAATTAAAATGGGTATTTAAAATCATGGGCAAATAAGTAGTATACGGGGGCTCAAATAAATGGGACACAAGTGGCAGGCGGGTAGTAGGCTTCGTGTGGGCCATGTCCCTATTTGGGGTCGACTAGGTTGGGTCGATGTCGGGTCCCGAAATTAAATTGAAAAATAAATCAGGTTTTACGGTAGATAATTAATTGGCCTAAATTGACCCGAAAGTTGTACGAAGAAAATGAAGCACAAAATGGAGTGTCTGAGTGGGACACGAAGGTCATGGGTGAAGAGTGTCTCGAGTAGATCAGGCATGACAAGTTGGTTTCGAGAAAATGACAGGTCTGGTGCTCCTAAATTAAAAGTCATGGAAACGCGCTTATGAGGATCAAGAAAAAGTGTGGAAAAATTAATTAATAATTAAATGGTCTAAATTGACCCGAACTTGCACGAAGCAAAAAGGGTACAAAGGAACAAGTTCGAGTGGAACACGATATATCAACGTGAAGATAATCTCGTCTACTACAAACTTCAAGAAGAAAGTTTCCAGAGAATGGCATCCCTGATGCTCCAGAAATCCAAGTCACGGTAAAGAGCATTTAATGATCAAAAATTAATTATATAGAAATGAATTATTGAAAATAATTCATTAGAAAATTCAAAAAATAATTCGAGGAAATTCAGGGGGCTTACATCCTACCCACCTTATAAAAATTTCGTCCTCGAAATTAAAGGTTGGTAGTGGGGGTAAAACATGATAGAAGATTTAGGCAATATTTTAGGCACGATCCAAGAATGACGAGTTTCGCACGATCAAGATAATCAATTCAAAATTGTTCAGGCACA
This sequence comes from Iris pallida, assembly GCA_029216955.1. Taxonomy (NCBI): domain Eukaryota; kingdom Viridiplantae; phylum Streptophyta; class Magnoliopsida; order Asparagales; family Iridaceae; genus Iris; species Iris pallida. Next base: position 819,494 of record JANAVB010021598.1, read on the forward strand.
ATGAGAGATTCTGGCACGATAGAATCATGATGCGAACAAAATCATATGTGTATGATTTTAGAAATAAGTCGAGTCATTGGGGCACGATTTTGGAGACGATTAGGAGAATCGAAGGTATAAATGAAGTTCAAGTACGGGGTGATCCGTAGGACTTAGGTTGATGGAAATCAACCCGAAAGTCGCACAGGCCCGATCAAAATAAAAAAGCTAACCATAACCAAAACGAGGTTTGGCATGATTGGAATTTATAGTCACAGCTTGTAGGTAAGCACAAAGCTGCGACTAGAAAAATAAAAAATCGTTCGATTATGAACAAGTCAGAAGCTGGTCAAAACATTGATAAATATGATCCAGGTCGAAGAAATTAGATTTAGGGTTATACATAGGTACGATCAAGATCCAAGTTCAGTTGTGAAAGACGATAAATCATGAATTCAAAATCAATGTCTTAAAAGCACAATTTAGGAAGGAACCCAAGTCAATTAGGCACGGTAGAAAGTCAAACATGTTTAATTCTAACACGACTAATTTTCGTAGTCACACTAGTTAGTCGTGATTGGAAGTCAAAAATTTTAGTCACGAGTTTGAGGCAAGATAAAATGTATAATTATGATCGTTAAAATCACGATCAATGATTCAAGTCGGCTTAGTCACGCCAGGTCATCTGGATACGACTAAGCACAATGAGTTCAGATATAATCAGAAAGTTAAATCAGGGTCGAAAAGAGTTTAGGCACGAGTATTCAAAATCCAAACATGATCAAAATCAGAAGGCAATGCACGAGGGTTAATAGCATCAAAATCCAACCACGATAAAGAAATTAGTCTCAACACGATCTAAGTTGATCAACTTTTGAGAAATCAGAATTTGGACAAGATGGAGAATAAGATCAACAAAGTCTTGGCACGAGCGTCCAAGGATGGAAATCCAGGTCCCAATGGGAATTGGAACTCATTCAAGTCTAGTCAGCAACTAAGATTCTTTGGCACGATAAACAAGATGACCAAAATTGATTGGTCATGGACAGAAGGGAATCAAAATTTTAACAGTATCGAAATTTAGAAACAATTAAGATGTGAAAATTTCAAAATTTTCAGAGTTTTCAAGTGTAGATGACAGATGTAGATATGAGATAGATGATTGGTGTAATCAAGACATAGCTAAACAAAGCAAAAGAAATGACGGTAAGATGAGAAAATCATCATACGATGGGAGAGAAAATAATGTTAAACAAGAAATAATGGTAGGAATTATCTTGCTCAATTGGTAAAAGAAGTGAATCAACTTAAGATATGACCTGATAACCATACACGTCTATCCAAAATCATGTTGCCAGAATTTACGCCACACCAGTAAGCATAGCTGCAATAACGATGGAGTCCATAACTATGGTATACACCCTATAATTATGTCATCTAGATTCCTTACCATGCCAATCGATATGGCTGTAAGAAAATCTAAATTCCATAACTAGGATAGTATATCCAAAATTAGGCTCCATGTCTCTGTCGTGCTAGCTAGTATGACTGCGATAAATTCTAAACTCCATAAATAAAGTAGACACTTACCGTTCTCATCGTCCTCATCCAAAATATGTTTATCAGGATATCTTAACTCAATTCTTAAAAGAATTATCCAAAACAAAATCAAAGGTCAACAACGAATATTAAGATTTAAAATTCAACAACAAGTCAAGGGTAAGTTAATAGAACCAACGGAAACAACTTCCGAGATAGGGTTCAGAGAAAAATCTCAGGGAAAGTCCCGAGGGTACTACCTAGGTCAAGATAGAAAATGGTGGAATATAATCTAAAACAAACCTCGACCATGATATGAGGTTGGTAAATCATATTCTCTCCCCAACCTAGATGATATATAAGTTCAACTTATACCTTCCCTCTGGGGTCCACAAACTCATTCCAAGAAAGAATAAAGTTGATAACGGACAGATGTTTCAGAAATCGGGACGAACAGGAACAAATGGGAAAAGTTTCAAAAAGTTCGAAATAAGATTCCCAGGGGACATCCCTGGAATCTACCAAGAGTTCCTAATATGTGACTGAGTACCAAATCCTAAAATATTCCATGACTCAATCTTAATCCTAGGGCAGGCTCGCAGTAGTACAGATAAGATCAAGTACTACCACGACTTCGCATTAATTGCAAAGACAGACCTGTATGGGCCACCACTAAAAACGTATCACGACCCGCACCCAGATATCGGCGGTAGAACGCTGTCAAGCATACTATACTAACTACAACATCCAAGAATCCATAAGTAGAAATGTACTCATGTCACATCACAAAAACTAAGGAAGATAAGACAAGAATTAATAATAATATCACTAGAACAACTAGAATTTACAAGGATCATAAGACAGAAAAATAAGGAAAGAACAACAAGACTAACTAAGGATAACTACCAGGCAACTTACATAGAAGAATAGTGAGATCTACCTCAGCTAGCAACATCATGAAGTCCAATACTGAGGGCACAACTACTCCTAAAATTTTGTCAACATATCCAGTCAGGATGGAACAAGCACAAATCTCAAATAACAGTTCTAATTAGACGATATTGAACATGTAGCAGTAAATAGAGAGAATATACAAGAAATCATGAAATGTACATGTGAGTATCATGGCAAGGTAAGCTGTAAATCTAGAGCTAGAACAAGAAAAGTAAAACTGATCATGGCATGTACAAGAATCGAGAATTATCTGTCTAAGTGTGTGAGTACTAGTTCAACATGTGGCCGCCTTGGGTCTGCACAAGGTCTACTGATCAGCCAATCCTACGTGGAGTGTACACTACAAAAAAAGTGTCTTTTTGGGACGACACTATAAGGAACACTAGTCTAAAAAGTCCTAAAAGTATAATTCTAGGGACGGCTATATTTTTAGTTACAAAATGTTGCTTTTTTTTTGGGACAGATTGTGAAAATGGATCACTATTTGGGACTGATGAAAATTTTTGTTCCAAATAATACATATTTTCGTCCCAATTATGTTGGCGGGAATACCACACGTGTGGCGGCTAATTGCCAAACTATTTGGGGGAAAGTTTACCCCCACGTGTTTCCATAGTAACCATCCGATCGTCTGGATTAATCCAAACCGTCCATCCCAAAACCTATTTCCTATAGTCGATAGGACTTCTCTCTCTTTCGGATCAAAAAATTTTCTCTTCCTCTCTCTTTCCGATCAAAAATGGTGAGAGAACTGCTCTCTCTCCCTCCGACCTAGGTGATCCTTGCTGCTCTTTTTTCTCTCCGACCATTGTTCCGACCTGGTGCTCCAGTGTTGCTGCTCTCTCTCTCTCCCCGACCATTGCTCTCTCTCCGTCCGATCTTCCAACCCTAGGTGCTCCATTGCTGCTGCTTGGTATACTTCCCCCAATCTTTAGAATTTTTTACCAAAATATTTTAGTCTTTCCCTAATATTTGGATGCATGCTATTTTATCCTAGATTGTTTGCACTATTTACACCGTTTACTCAATTTTTCCTTGATATTTGAGTGTTTTACACTGTTTACACGGCTGCATGTAATTTTGTCGTAGATTGTTTGCTTAAAATTTGAGGGTTGTACACTGTTTACTGAAATTTTGGTTAAAATTTGAGTGTTTTACACTGTTTACACGGCTGCATGTAATTTTGACGTAGATTATTTGCTTAAAATTAGAGGGTTGTACACTGTTTACTGAAATTTTGCTTAAAATTTGAGTGTTTCACACTGTTTACACGGCTGCATGTAATTTTGACGTAGATTATTTGCTTAAAATTAGAGGGTTGTACACTGTTTACTGAAATTTTGCTTAAAATTTGAGTGTTTCACATTGTTTACACGGCTGCATGTAATTTTGTCGTAGATTATTTGCTTAAAATTTTAGGGTTTTACACTGTTTACTGAAACTTTGCTTAAAATTTGAGTGTTTCACACTGATTACACGGCTGCATGTAATTTTGTCATAGATTATTTGCTTAAAATTTGAGGGTTGTACACTGTTTACTGAAATTTTGCTTAAAATTTGAGTGTTTCACACTGTTTACACGGCTGCATGTAATTTTGTCGTAGATTATTTGCTTAAAATTTGAGGGTTTTACACTGTTTACTGAAATTTTGCTTAAAATTTGAGTGTTTCACACTGTTTACACGGCTGCATGTAATTTTGTCCTAGATTATTTGCTTGAGATTTGAGTGTTTTACACTTGACTCAAATTTTTGCTAGAAATATGAGTGTTGTACACAGTTTACATGGCTGCATGTTATTTTGTCCTAGATTATTTACCAATTTTTTTTATCAACATTTGCTTGAAATTGATTACTTGTCCATATACATGAATTGACTTCTGTCATCACTATTTATCAATGACAATTAATGTTCAGTCATACTCTAGTGATACTGTTCATCATTGCTACTTTGTTCTCTGGCAGTAGAGAATGGTTTGCACATATCATCAAGATTGACAATTTTGAGGCACCCATCACTTCTTCTTTTTTCATTATCCTATGCAACTCATACTTTTTCCCTGACTTCTGCAGATTTTAATGTGTAAAACATGTGTGTATATATATATATTTGTGCCTTACAGGTTATTCTCTTGGATATGTGTGTATATGTGCGTATATGTGTGTGTGTGTCTGTAGCAAATAACTTTTGTTAAACTAACTGGCAGTGGTTGCGACCATCTCTAGTTAATGGTGCTTAGTATCCTTGTGGTCTTTTCATATACATCAAACGTACTGACATTTCTAATAAGAGTTATTTACCAATTTTTTGCTCGAATTTAATTACATGTGACACTGTTTATACAGGATTATTTATCAAGATTTTTTTTAGGATTATGTACCAATTTTTCATAATTATTTACATGTGACACTATTCCCGGCTGCATGTTTTTGTCTTAGTTTTAAGCATCAGTTATTTAGGTGATTATTTTTCTTTTGGGAAGATTTTGGTTTATGAAGTATATCAGTTTATTGAGAAAATTATTTGGTGGCAAAAATATGTTAGAACACCACAATATGTGCACATTGTCGTTAATTTGTGAATATTTGTGAAAAAATAGATTTTTTGGTGAAAAATTGGGCCACATTTAGACCTGTCAGTTGGGCCGGCCCATCCCAGCCCGGCCCGGCCCGAACCCCAAACACTGTTTATCATTTGTTTGTCAATGTGTGTTATGCTTGGCTTTAGCACAAGCAATTTGTGCTGTGCTTGGCTTTGGCCAAGCAATTTGTGCTTTGCTTGGCTTGGGTTTGCTTGGCTTTGCTTTTTGCTTTGCTGTGCTTAGTTTGGCTTCTTTTGTGGGTACATGCCAGCCAGTCTTCATGACGGGCGGTGAACGGTGACTGTGTTGTTTGTGGGTACATGCTTAGTTTGGCTTTTTTTGTGGGTACATGTCAGCCAGTCCTCATGTCGTGGGTCACGTGCCGGACTGGGCTGAGATTTTTCACTCTTGGCCCGGCCCGGCCCGGCCCGGCCCGCTATAGCTCATGGGTCGAAGAGGCCCGAGCCCGGCCCACCCAAATTCAGTGTCGGGCCGGCCCGGCTGACTTGACAGGTCTAGACACATTTGCATGGACAGGAACATGAGTTTGAACCTGGCTATGTTCTTTATAGATTTTAATTTGTCAAATTATTGCGTTTATGCGTTCATGTAGGAATTATTGTGATGATTTGTGAAAAATTGGGTTTTCTTGTGAAAAATTGGGACACATTTGCATGGATAGGAACATAAGTTTGAACCTGGCTATGTTGTTTGTAGATTTTAATTTGTCAAATTATTGTGATTATGCGTTCATGTAGGAATTACTGTGATTATTTGTAAAAAAATGGGTTTTTTTTTTAAAAAATTGGGACACATTTGCATGCCCATTCTGGATTGATGTTAAACATGTTATAAATGGAGATGAATTTGAACCTGGCTATGTTCTTTGTAGATTTTAGTTTGTTGAAAATCAACATTTGTGAATCATGCTTGAGCTTTTCAGTTGAAATTAGTTATTTGTGCCATGTGTTAGTTCTATGTCAGTAAGTCATAATCAACCTTGGTAGTATATTAATTTCCTTTTTCTAGCTAGTAATTGTCATAATCAATTGGTTATCTATATGCTTATTATTTCTTCTTCTTGGGCACATTAGTACATGGCTACCAATAAGTGTTTGCTCTATTATTAAATTTGTCTTTACTTGATATATTGCATAAGAATTTTAACTCTAATTTGTTAGAAAGTATATTCTTTGCATGATATATATTTTGGATGGTGCTAGGTGATAATTGTCTTTTGGAAATTGATATGGATAAGCGTTGGATTAGATCACATGATTGGAATTCAAAGGCATACAAGGATGGGGTCGAAGCATTTCTTAAATTTGCATATAGAACTAAGAATGCTGATACGGTCCATATTTATTGCCCATGTAGTAGATGTGTAAATCGTGTTTATCATAATCGACAGACTGTGGAGGTTCATATAGAGATGTATGGATTTGAAAGGAGTTATATGGATTGGATATATCATGGGGAGTTATTGGGTGGTTTGGGTAATAACACCGATAATATAGGAGATGATATGTCAGTTGATGAAAGTGATGCTGGATTAAATGAATGTGCTGATATGACAACAATGGTACGAGAGGGAATGGGATTCTCATTCAGAAAATATGGGTTGCGAGGAAGAGCCCATGGCAGAAGAAAACTTGCGGTCCGATGAATGCATGCCGAAATACTTCAAACTTCTAAATGAAGCAGAAAGCGATTTGTACGAGAGTTGTCCTAAGGGTGTCACTGAGCTATCATTTGTTGTCCAACTTTTACACCAGAAGCAACTTAATGGATGGACAAATCATTCTTTCACAATGCTGTTGGTCTTCTTAAAAAAGGTGTTTCTGTGTGCCAAGATTCCCAAATCATACTATCAAGCCAGTAAGCTAACTACTGACTTGGGGTTCACTTACAAAACATGGGATGCCTGTCCTAATAGTTGTATGTTGTTTCGAAATGAAACTGAGAATCTCGACAAATGTGAGGTTTGTGGGGCCTCTAGATATAAAGTTGATCATGCCAACGAGGGTAATCTTCCTCTGGTTGACCAGGGTACTAAAGTTTCTCAAAAAAAGGTTCGATATTTTCCTTTAATACCAAGACTGCAACGATTATTTTGGTCATCGCATACAGCTTCGCTTATGAAATGGCATGCTGAGAAGCGAGTAGAGGATGGTGTAATGAGGCATCCGGCAGATTCTCGTGCTTGGAAGGCTTTTGATGATAATAATCCATCCTTTGCCAGAGACAGTCGTAATGTTAGACTTGGGTTAATTACCGATGGATTTAATCCGTTTGGTAATATGAGTGTTGCTCACAGTACCTGGCCTGTTGTAGTCGTCCCTTACAACTTACCCCCGTGGTTGTGCATGAAGCAACCTAACTTAATTTTGTCTATTCTTATTGATGGACCAAAAGGTCCAGGTGATAAGATTGACGTTTATCTGCAACCCTTAGTAGAGGAGTTGAAAGAACTTTGGGAGGTTGGTGTTTCTACTTATGATGCATCAACCAAACAGTTATTTCAACTAAATGTAGCACTGTTGTGGACAATTAGCGACTTTCCTGCATATGCTATGTTGTCAGGATGGAGCACAAAAGGTGAATTTGCTTGCCCTTGTTGTAATAGGGATCATCAAGCTACCCGATTGACAAATGGTGGCAAGTATTGTTACTGGGGTTATCGTAGATTCCTACCAGGGCGCCATAAGTTTCGAAGGGAGAGGGTAACTTTTAATGGCAAATTAGAAATGAGGCCACCACCTTTGACATTATCTGGAACAGAAGTGTTAAAGCAGTTGAATGATCTCAATGTTTTAACTGAATATAAGAAGGAGGACCTCTTTACAAAGAGGAAGAGGGAAGAAGAAGAAAAAGAGAGAGCAAAAACACACAGTCTGCCAAAAACAAGATTAGGTTGGAAGAAAAAGAGCATCTTTTTTGAACTACAATATTGGGAACACAATTTGATTCGCCACAATCTAGATGTTATGCATATTGAAAAAAATGTATGTGATAATGTCATTTTTACTTTGCTAGGTATTAAAGGCAAAACAAAAGATAATATAAAGGCTCGAAAAGATCTCAGAGATATGAAAATTCGATCAGAGCTACATCCTCAACCACGGGGAAGAACTCTAGAGTACTTGCCTCCAGCTGAGTTCACAATGAGCAACAAAGAAAAGAACATTTTCTTGAAAGTGTTGCGAGATGTAAAAGTCCCTGATGGTTATTCATCTAATATATCTCGATGCGTGCATACAGAAGAGCGGAGTATGTGGGGTCTTAAGAGTCATGACAATCACATTTTAATGCAACAGTTACTTCCTATAGCTATTCGAAGGGTCTTACCAAAGCATGTTGTTAAATCCTTAATTGAATTAAGCAACTGCTTTGTGGTGTTGTGTTCAAGTGTAAATAGTATTACAGACTTGGAAAATTTTCAAGATCGTATGGCACTTACGCTTTGTAGTCTTGAGAAGATTTTTCCACCTGGGTTTTTCGATATAATGGAACACTTGCCTATGCATTTAGTGGATGAGTTACAAATTGCTGGAGCAGTATTGTATCGTTGGATGTATCCCATGGAAAGATATTTGCACACCTTAAAACTTTATGTGCGGAATCGTGCTCATCCAGAGGCTTCTATTGCTAAATCAGTATTGTTAGAAGAATGTATGACTTTCTGCTCAAGGTATTTGGACAATAGTACGGAAACCAAAATGAAGCGGCCAAGAAGAAATGATGATGGAGGAAAGAAATCTGGTCGCGTTGTAGGTAAAGCAGTGAACTTTCGACTTGATCCAATTATGCAAATACAAGCTCATCGATATGTGCTTGCCAACACGGAGGCAGTAGCACCATTCATTGAGTAAGTTTGTCTTGACTAATACCATGATTTATATCCTCTCGTTTAGTTATGTAATTGAAATAAATTTCTACATCTTGATACAGGAAACACCTTGCTGAACTTGGGTCAAAATATCCACAAGCTTCACAACGACACCTTATTAGTCGCCTTCATAATGAACACTTTGTCACTTGGTTTAAGGAGCATGTAAGTAGATGTATCTTTTAATGAACATTTAATATTTTTGACAGCTTGCAGTAAAATATCATTATTAACCTTGTTTAATGTTTTTTAATATAGGTGAAAGGTTTACCAGAGCAACAAATATCAGAGGAGATCAGATGCCTAGCTTTAGGCCCTCTTAAGGATGCTTTGAAATTTAATTCTTACATTGTTAATGGTTTTAGATTTCGAACCAAAAAAATTGATCTTCGTAGAAAAACTCAGAATAGTGGAGTCCTCCTAAAAGCAGAACAAATGAGTTATTCTAGTCGGAAAGATAGAAATCCTCTTACAGGGGATGTTATATTCTACGGACAACTGATAGACATTATTGAGATAAAATATTTGAACGGCATGAAGTATGTTTTATTTAAGTGCAACTGGGTTAATCCACGAGTGGGCCAGAAAGTGGATGAGTTTAATTTTACTCTGGTGAACTTCAATCATTTGTTATACAAAGAGAATAGGGTGATTGATGAACCTTATATCTTAGCATCCCAAGCAGAACAAGTTTGGTATGTTCAAGACCCTCTAGAGTCAGATTGGCATATTGTTGTTCAGATGTCGCCGCGAGACGCATTTGACAAGTACTCAACAATAGTAGAAGATTTAGAAGCTAATAGAATGGAACCTTATAGCATGCAACATCTGGATGAAGCTCATAATGGATCTTGGGTTAGGCAAGGAGTAGAGGGCTTGGTGGTTGACACAAATATTTGTGATGGTGATGATGACCATGATGACAGTGGTCATGAGTAGCAAGTTTGTAGCTTGATTTGCAACTATTTATGATGCATATCAAATTACAAACTTGTTCCTCTTAGCTATTTTATATCCTTTCAAGTTGTTGGTTGTTTTATCTACTGTGATTGAACGTTGATGAATTTTGCTTATTTCAGTGAATGTTGATTAATTTTGCTTATTTTCTTTACTTCATTCATTCATCTTGTCATATACTTAGCTTATTTTCTTTACTTCATTCATTCCTCTTAGCTATACTATACTTCATTCATCTTGTCATATACTTGCTTCTACATGTTGTATGATAAACATGTTCTGTGATAAACATATATTATTTAGTGGCTCTACTATATATTTAGTGGCTTCTACATGTTCTGTGATAAACATATATTATTTAGTGGCTTCTACATGTTCTGTGATAAACATATATCATTATTAAATCTGGTCGCGTTGCAGTAAAATATCATTAATCTGGCTTCTGTATCCCTTTAATTCATCATGCTACTTATACGAGACTGCAATTTGTATTTGAGTTGATAGTGTAGGTTTGTAATGACCAATCACGAGATAACCCTGTATATTGCAATTTTTAACTTCTATTAGGAAAAATGTTCCCACAAAAGAAGAAGTTTATCAAGCCTGGGTTCATGTCGGGATATGAGAGGCAAAGATTGGAAAATATTACTAGAAATAAAATGAAAATGGATGCTTTGAATTTGCAACAAGCTTCAAAGCTTGTAATGAATTCGAAGATGGTTACTCGAACAAGTTCGAGTAAGATGGGAAAAAGAAGCGCAAGTGAAAGAGATGATGAGTATATCCCCGTCGGTGATGACTTGCTTAGCGAGGAAGATAGCAACCATAATGAAGAATCTTCCGACCCTAAAATGAAGAAGGTAATAAATTGGATATCAAGTCTTGTGTTTTCTGTCTTCATTCATTGGAATATCTCACTATTTTTCTTATGTTTCAGGTTGCAAACAATGATGACTCTTCTGTCCCTAAAATGAAAAAGGTTAAAAATTTGATCACAAGCGATTTTTTTACTGTTCTAGTGTACAGCTTACTACTATGGTTGCAAATGATGAGAAAAGCAACATCCGGGGTCCTTGAGTCTTGATCCCTATTGGTGCTGGTCTTGACCCTCTACCAATGCTTGCACTTCCAATGTCTAATGAGTTGTGATACGCTCTAATACACCAGTGTGCACTTAAATTTCTTCTGATATGCCACTGTGCAATTGATACTTCTTCTGATACTCGGGTATCCTGCTATGGTGGTTTGGTTCTTCATTGGTAGAGCTGGTTGAGCCGCATCGTGGATGTTATTGAGCTATTGCAGACCCACGGTGAGCTTCGATCTGATGCCTAGCTTCAACTGGGATCAAATTGTAGAGGAAGATTATTTTACTATGGTTTGAGCTTCCTTGCATAGATTTTTATTCTGATTTGAACTTCCTTCTATGTCTTTTTAGTGTGTTGGACTATCTTGATCTAATACAACACATGTAGCAAATGATGAGAAAAGCAACATCCGGGGTCCTCGAGTCTTGATCCCTATTGGTGCTGGTCTTGACCCTCTACCAATGCTTGCACTGCCAATGTCTAATGAGCTGTGATACGCTCTAATACACCAGTGTGCACTTAAATTTCTTTTGATACGCCACTGTGTAAATGATACTTCTTCTGATACTCGGGTATCCTGCTATGGTGGTTTGGTTCTTCATTGGTAGAGCTGGTTGAGCCGCATCATGGATGTTATTGAGCTCATGCAGACCCACGGTCAGCTTCGATCTGATGCCTAGCTTCAACTGGGATCAAATTATAGAGGAAGAATATTTTACTATGGTTTGAGCTTTTCCTTGCATAGATTTTTATTCTTATTTGAACTTCCTTCTATGTCTTTTTACTGTGTTGGACTATCTTGACAATTCTGGATATTTGATCCTCAAATTTTGTCGAGGATGACCATTTTTTCTTTTCTTTATATACATATTGAATCTAATTTTCTTATATCTAATACAACACATGTAGCAAATAATACTTCTTCTGATACTCAGGTATCCTGCTATGGTGGTTTGGTTCTTCATTGGTAAAGCTGGTTGAGCTGCATCATGGATGTTATTCAGCTCATGCAGACCCACGGTGAGCTTCGATCTGATGCCTAGCTTCAACTGGGATCAAATTGTAGAGGAAGAGTATTTTACTATGGTTTAAGCTTTTCCTTGCATAGATTTTTATTCTTATTTGAACTTCCTTCTTTGTCTTTTTAGTGTGTTGGAGTATCTTGACAATTCTGGATATTTGATCCTCAAATTTTGTCGAGGATGACCATTTTTCCTTTTCTTTATATACATATTGAATCTAATTTTCTTATATCTAATACAACACATGCATCTCTATGATGAGAAAAGCAACATTCGGGGTCCTCGAGTCTTGATCCCTATTGGTTCTGGTCTTGACCCTCTACCAATGCTTGCACTGCCAATGTCTAATGAGCTGTGATACGCTCTAATACACCAGTGTGCACTTAAATTTCTTCTGATACGCCACTGTGCAATTGATACTTCTTCTGATACTCGGGTATCCTGCTATGGTGGTTTGGTTCTTCATTGGTAGAGCTGGTTGAGCCGCATCGTGGATGTTATTGAGCTCTTGCAGACCCACGGTGAGCTTCGATCTGATGCCTAGCTTCAACTGGGATCAAATTGTAGAGGAAGAGTATTTTACTATGGTTTGAGCTTCCTTGCATAGATTTTTACTATGGTTTGAACTAACTTCTATGTCTTATTAGTGTGTTTTTTTTGCATAGCTTACTACGTACTATGGTTTGAACTTCCCTATGGCACCGTGTTGGACTATCTTAACAGCACCTACCTATATACTGCTACATTGATTATATATTTCCAGGCTGCATACAACAGTCCTACATGTAGGTCATCGCGTATTGCAAAGAATATGGACCATGTCATAGCAATGGGTGAGAGGACATTAGAGCCACGATTAGAACCCTCTTTTATGGAGGATGTCTTGCGCATTCCTAAATCAAGACATCAAATTTTTCAGGAGAGCGATGATGAGCCTTTAGATAATGAGCCAGTAGAGAATTCTGAGAAAATTTCGAAGGGTAAGTTTTGTATTGAAATTTATAATGTAAATTGTGAGCTATTAATGGTTCTGATTTTTAAGTAGTATATTTATGAGTCTTTCCCTTTTGTTTCTGATAAGGTACGATGGAGAGTGGACCTTCCACTAGGCAACATAGAGGAGCTGCTAAGCCATGGAAAAAATGGGATAATGGAGTAAAAAAAATCATAGAGTGGGATGAAGATTGCCAACCAGTTGGAGAACATGGGCACCATTTGATGTCTCATCTTGGTAACCTTTCCCGAAATGGCGAATTGTTTCCGTTAACAATGTTATCTTGGCGTAAGGCTGATAAGGATAAACTAGAAATGGTCTGGGCGTCGGTTAAGGTAACTTTCCCTGTCTCTTTATCTGTATTTTCATGGATTACTATCTTTATTTTTAGTATTATCCTACTTGATAGTGAACCCCCTATTGTCTGTCTTGCTAAACCTATAGACACATTGGCATTGACTTTGTAGTCAGTAACACTCAAGGTCTGTATTGTAAGCTATAGATCATAGCACTATAATTCACCATCAAGAGTAAAAACAAATCGATTGAAGTAGCTGTGGCCTAGAAGTGTTGATTGAAAATGTTATTTCAAGTGCAATATTTTGTTTATATTCTATTAATGTTGGAATGAAGATGTTGAAGTGGTTACTTGTTTTTGGTTTGGGATGATTCAACTAATTTATATCTTGATGTTCTTGTGGTTGTTTGGAAGTATAACCTCGGATATCATGTTTGAATGCTTTACCATCACCTGTTGTTCACATATTTTTGCTATCGATAATGGCTACTTATATTGATAACTTAGATATCATGTTTTTTTAAGGAAAACACAAATGCACCCGATGCTTTTAAAGCTATTTGCTTTAAGAAAATGGGAATTTCCTGGAAGGCCTTCAAGCATCGAGTGAAAAAAGACTTCTATACAAAGTTTGAGACCGATGAAGAGCGCCTAGCAAATGTGCCGCCCCGGGTGGAGCCCAGTCAATGGCCAACTCTAGTGGCATATTGGGGCTTGGGTAACACACAGGTATAAATCGACTAACAAATAACTTACATCCATATTCATGCTAGTGGCAAACCCTTTATTTCAATTTACTAAATAATGTCCAAATGTTTTTTAGAAAGTTTCGGAGAAGAACCAAGTTAATCGCGGAAAACTTTGTGCTCTCCCTAGAACTGGTAGAAGATCCTTTCCAGAAATAAAGAGAAAGGTTAGTATTGTGTTTTTTGGTAAGATAATTGTCATATATTTTCAGTTTATAATGTATAAGTTTTTTCTTACTTTGGAACATGCATACACATCAGAGGCGGTTAGAAAACAAGCCTGTTGACCTTGTCAACATGTGGAGAGCCACTAGAGGAAAAGATGGCAGTTATAATGAAGAAGACGGGGCTGCTGGAACAGAGGTATATAAAATTCATATTTGTAATGAGTTTTTTTTAACAAAATGTCTATTGCAAATTAGAGAAATTTAACACAAACCTCCTTGCATGCTATAGAAAATGTTGGAAAGGAGAATTGAAGAGCTACCAGCTGAAGAACGAGATAACGAGGAGCAATTGAATAATGTTTACAGGGAAGTGATCGGACAAGATGGGCATGGCCGAGTTTTAGGCCGAGGAGTAGGTGTAAGCGGTAAAGGATCAACATCCTTAGCAGCTCATCAGGCTGAGATTCAACAAGCAACAAATGCTGAGATTGTACAACTACGAGAAGATGGTGAAAAGTTACGAGAATATGCGGAGAAGTTGAGAGAAGAGACTGACGCTTTAAGGAAAGAGCGTGAGGAGCAAGAGGCCCGGCACAAGAAAGAGCTTGAGGCGGTCAAGAGTGAGCTTAGGACTGAGCTCAAAGATGAAGTTGTGGCCATGTTCCTGAATGCTCAACTACTTTCTCAACAATCCAGTACATCGTCCAGGTAATTTGCCAACTATCAACTTATTATATTGGTTTTTTTTCTGTGATTCTTATGTTTGGTTTTCTTTCGTGGCTGCAATTTATGTTTGGTTCTCCATTTCCTTTCTTTCAAGTTAAAATTTGTATTTATTACATTGGTTTCTTTTCTGGACTGATCTTTTCGACTGAATTTTGCATAGTCTGAATTTTGCATAATCTCGGTATCAGTATCGGAACTGAATTTTAGCTTCTGTTTTCACTGTGTCCTTTTCCCTGGAAACTCCGAAACCAGTGATATTTTTTACATATTGCCAAGTTATTTTTTACACTGAATTTTAGAGTATGTTAGATGGGTATCCATTGTTTTGTTTTAAGTTCAAATTATTGGACTAAATGTTCAGTCTCAGATTTACACTATACAGTTATATTCAGTCTCTAAATGTCCATATCACCTACATATATCAGTCCATTATTTTGTTCAGGTCATTATAAACAGTCCTTCTGAACTAAGGAGTTCAGTTCCCTGTTTTGATATTCCGATCTGTACCTTCATTTCAGACAATTGAAACTTCAAGTTCAGTCATTGAACTTTATTTTGGAGAATGAACTTCAAGTTCAGAACATTGAACCTGTGTGTGGGATGTCTTGGTATCCTAACCCCAGGTTAGCTTGCATCTGTCCACCTTGATCCCGTCCACTGCAAATTCATGTAGGTTCACTGCATTTCCTGGGTTCAATCACACTATGATACAGTAATTTAGGTGCTACTGTAACTTTATTTAAGGGTAATGGTACGGTAATTGGTTTTACTGATATTCGACAAGTATCAGAGGATTGACGTCATATGATATTCGACAAGTATCAGAGGATACTCGGTACGGTAATTGGTTTTACTGATAACCGAGTATTGGGTGGACATTGGGAAATCAAATCGGACCCTTCATTATCCTGATGTTGGATCAGACTCTGCTCGGCACACGTCAGGTTAATACTGATGTGTATCTTCCTCAAGGTACCTTATGAACTCGGTCATAGTTGGTATATTCTCGAAATTCTTGATATAATAGGATCAACCCTGTTCTAGATCGTTGTATTGGATACACTGAGTTATCCGTTTGATCAGATAACTGAACGAAAGCAATTAAGCTTTCGAAACACCTGACAACCACTCTTAGGCATTAGAACTTGTGTTGTTCGAGCCAACCTCATATTAAGATTCATATTGATACCAAGTAGGTGATGTTTTCATTTTACCATTTTTTCGAATACATCAACAGTCAGTATCTTATTAAATTATTGAAGCGCGACTGAACATGGTATCCGACCCTACCCTTATACATATATTACATGCACTTGATTACAGCTACCCCTAGTTGTAATTGGCCAATCAGTGAAGGCCATGGGTAGTACTGAGAGATGTCGTCCTAAGGCAAAACCCTGGTTGGGAAGTCATTTATCCTTCTGAGGAAGAGACATCCTTAATGGCTTGCTCTCGAAACCACCTTGTGGTGTCAGTCTATTGATTTTAACTTTTACATTGGTTTTTTCCAGCTTGTTACTGTAATTCTTGCTAGAATAATTGTACTTCCCATTTAAAATGTTTCCCAATTTTTCCCGTCTTCACTTAAACTTCCTTTTTCACTTGAAGCTTCCTTTGTCACTTGAAGCTTTTTCTGTACATTGTTTTTTTCCAACTTTTTTGTACGTAGGTACGAACAGTTTGGAAGAACGGTTAGTAGGTTTGTACAATTTGTTTAAACCTTCACAAACTAATGTGGTCTAGTCTGTACAATTTGGAAGAACTTGTCTTTCTTTTCTGGTTGTTCATGTATAGTTAGCAGGTTGCTAATTAATATATTGGCATATCTTCATTTGCAGGACCTTCAAAAGCATTCTGGATATGCTAAAATGATGGACGACGATCTTGTGATGATAAAAAGTTTGGGTTAATTTTTGGGTTCATGTTGGATAATACTAAAAATATGGTGTAATGGTGGAGACAATGGGTTCATTTTGTAACTGAATTGTGGGTGATTTTTAGTGTTTTGGATTTATTTTGGAAAAGGTGGTTAAGGATGCTTAATGGGTTCAGCATTTTGTATGTAATGGTGGAGACAATGGGTTCATTTTGTAACTGCTGCTGTGGGTGATGTAGTATTTTGGATGTATTTTGAAAATGGTGGTTAAGGATGCTTAATGTTTTGGATGTATTTTGGAAATGGTTGTTTATCAATTGAACATATATAGTTATATATGAATTTTGTTGTCTTCTACTTAATGGTAAAGAATGCTTGATGTTGTTAAGTTTTTTGGTATTGGAGCTTTGATGCCTGGAGATACATCTGAGGACAAGCTTGACAACGTCCATGATTATATGAATTTATGTGTATTTAAATTGTATGTTTTATAGCTGAAAAATACAGACATTAATTTCATAATTGTTACTTTTGGGACAGTTATGTAATTGTCCTAGATAAAAACGACATTCTTTTGTAACGCTGGCAAATTTGTTTAGGACGGGTGTTACTCGTCACAAACTCTTTTATTTTGGGACGGTTTTGTAAACCGTCGTAAAGATGTAAGAATTCAAACTCTTTTGGTACGGTTACATTTTTCGACCCTAAAACCAAATTAGGACGGCATTTTTGGTCCTAAAACTTTTTGCCACGCCACCCTAATAGCACTGTCACTTACCGTCCTAAAATTCGTCCCAAATCACAATTTAGGACTGATTTGGGTCTTTTTAAGACGGATTTTTGGGGTCCCAGAAAATCACTTTTTTTGTAGTGGTAGGATTGGTAGCATTCAAGGTCTACAAGAATAAACAAGGTGGATAATGACCACACATCTACACTAATACTCCCCATCCCCGACTAGTATAGTGGATCCAACTATTACACATCATGACACGCGATTCTCCGAGAGGGTAGCTAGCCTTCGTAGGAATCGTGTCTATACAATGTACAAGGAACAAGAAAGACTTGCACAAGATATACCAAGGAAAGCAAGGAATAACATCTCATGACGGGATCCAGACAAATACCAATCCGTGCGAACAATGTGTCAAGAGAACAAGGGTATCTACACTAAATACAAGAAACATAAACGATATCATAAAACAGAAATATTATCAGAGAATGTACTCGCCTGCGATCTGGTGGAATATGTCAACTGAGTCCTAGAACAGTGCCTCAAGAACCTATAGGTGGAAATACTGTATCAATATAAGGGTTTGGAAGTAAAATCAAGTCATACTAAGTCAAACTAGGTCAAGACAAGTCAAGACAAGTTAAACTAGGTCAATCTAAGTCAAGGGTTGACTTACTGTTGACTTTTGGTCAACTGGTCAACTCTGGTCAATTCTAGGTCAAACTTGACTAACGTTGACTAACAGTTGACTTTGGGTCAACTGGTCAACTTCGGTCAAGTTCTGGTCAATTTTAGGCTACGGTTGACTTCCGGTTGACTTTTGGTCAAAATAGTCAACTGTGGTCAACCAAGGTCAAAACTAGTCTAACCTAGGTCAAATGTTGACTCTACTTCGACGTTCAGTCAAAGTAGTCAACCATGGTCAAACTGGGTCAAAGCTAGTCTCTATAAACTTCCACAAGGTCAACTTATGAATTTCAGTGATTTAGAAATCACTGAAATCGACGGGTCTCTAAAACAACCAAAAGGAGAAAATATAATAATAATAGGGTAAAAACCTACAGATGTTGTCGGATGGTGAAACAACCATTACCAACGTGTCCAGAATGGTCAAAATAGCTAGAATAGCATGTCCAAAAGTCCAATTTGGACACAGGGGCAAAACGGTAATTTCGGGTCAAAATGATGTCCGCCGTTGGACACACTTTGTACCGAAAAGCGTGTCAGGTTAGAAGTCTACAAAACCTAACAAATTATATGTCCACGAATCCAGAATGACGATATGATCCCAACGGTATATCCAGAATTGGATTCCGTTGACCCGATCTCAAATTGGTCCGTTGACTAGGACATTGAAATTCCGATTTGCACAGAAAAGCGTGTCGAAGCCAATATCCTCAAAACTCAGCAAATTATATGTCAATGAGTCCAGAATGACGATACGAACTCAACGGTATATCCGAAATTGGATTCTGATAAGCCGATCTCAAAATGACCCGTTGACCCGGATACTGGCATCCGACTTGCACCGAAATGCGTACCGGAACCAATGTCCACTAAAACCTAGCAAATTATATGTCAACGAGTCCAGAATGATGATACAAACTCAACGGTATATCCAGAATTGGATTCCGATGAGTCGATCTCAAAGTGACCCGTTGACGCAGAAAGTGGGACCCACTTTGCACCGAAATGCGTGCCAGGGCTCACGTTCTCCAAATCAAGCAAACTTTATATGAAAACATGCCAGAACGATGCAACGAGTCAACTGGTGGTGTCAAAAATTGAATCCAGAGTCCCGGGTTCAAAAATGGAATTTTACAAGTGCAACACTAAGAATTCGAACGACCAACTTTGGCGTCAAATTCGACCGACCTAACAAGCTCAAACTGAAATGAAATCTAAAGGGGGGCAGGAAGAGGGTTATACCAGCTGTGCACCGGAACTGGTAGCACGCAAAATGGAGCTGCGATGAAGGAGATACGAACCGACGAAGTTGGCTCCATAAAACTGCCCAAAAATAACACAATTTAAACGGTCAACTTTGTGGCCGGTTTTGAGGTATCAAACGGCGAAATTAACGGGTGAAATTTGACAGGAGTGAAGAGGGATATACCGAGATTGAGATGGAGCAAGGAGTTCGCCGATCCAACTGTCGGATCTTCCAAAAAACACGTACGAAGTCGCTGCGACGGAGCGCAAATTCTGGAATTTCTCCGCGCGCGCGTCGACGGAACTCCGAGAAAAATGTTGAAATCGCCTAGACGGTGCATCCCGGAGGACGTTGGCCGCCACAGGATGGTCGCCCAGGGTGCGCCCAGAGGGTCGGGGGCCAACCACGCGGCGGGGGACCTCGCCGGCGACGACTGCCGACCGCGGCGGCGCACGCGCGCGTGCGGTTGCTGCTGCAGCGCCGCGCGCTACTGCGGCTGTGCGCTGCTGCCGCGCGGTTGCTCGGCCTGGCGTGGTGCAGCGTACGGTGGTGGGCACGGCATCGCGGCCAGCTGGTGGGCGGGGGCACGTCGGAGGTGGTCGCGGTGGAGGTGGTGCATGGTGGAATGGTGATGAAGATGAAGGAAGAGGAGGAGAATGAAGATGATGATGGTGGTGCATGATGAAGAAGAAGAAGAAGGGAAGAAGAAGTGAAGAAGAAAAAGAAGGAGAGGATGGGGGTGCTGCTCGTACAGCAGGTGGGGGGGCTGCTCGTGTGATGGGGAGAGAGAGATAGAGAGACTTATATATATATATATATATATATATATATATATATATATATATATATATTATATAAAGAAGAGAGAGAAAATAAGAGATATTTTAGAGAGAGAAGTAGAGAGAGAGTAGAGGTCGGCCACATGGGGGGAGTTAGGAGGGAGAGTGAGGTGAGGTTGAGAGAGAAGGATTATATATATATATATATATATATATATATATATATGTATATATATATATATATATATAAAATATGTTTATATATGTGTTTATATACAAATGGAGAGAATGAAATAGATATTTTCAAAATAGAAAAAATAGGAAAATTATGTAGGATATTTGGGCAGTCACGAGAGAACAATATGGAGCTTGGGTTCGGATTCGGTCGAGCCGGGTCGGGCCAAAATCGGACAGGGGGCAATAATTGAATTAAAATGGGTATTTAAAATCATGGGCAAATAAGTAGTATGCGGGGGCTCAAATAAATGAGACACAAGTGGCAGGCGGGTAGTAGGCTTCGTGTGGGCTATGTCCCTATTTGGGGTCGACTAGGTTGGGTCGATGTCGGGTCCCGAAATTAAATTGGAAAATAAATCAGGTTTTACGGTAGATAATTAATTGTCCTAAATTGACCCGAAAGTTGTACGAAGAAAATAAAACACAAAATGGAGTGTCTGAGTGGGACACGAAGGTCATGGATGAAGAGCATCTCAAGTAGATCAGGCATGACAAGTTGGTTTTGAGAAAATAACAGGTCTGGTGCTCCTAAATTAAAAGTCATGGTAACACGCTTGTGAGGATCAAGAAAAAGAGTGAAAAAATCAATTAATAATTAAATGGTCTAAATTGACCCAAACTTGCACGAAACAAAAAGGGTACAAAGGAACAAGTTCGAGTGGGACACGATATATCAACGTGAAGATAATCTCGTCTACTACAAACTTCTAGAAGAAAGTTTCCAGAGACTGGCATCACTGATGCTCCAGAAATCCAAGTCACGGTAAAGAGCATTTAATGATCAAAAATTAATTATATAGAAATGAATTATTGAAAATAATTTATTAGAAAATTCAAAAAATAATTCGGGGAAATCCAGGGGGCTTACACGGTTCATCTGGAGACAGAGCGAACTTCGAGAAGTGGGAACGCTCAAACCGCATGAGTCTAATGATCATAAAGCACGGTATTCCAGAGGCATTCAGGGGTGCAGTATCTGATGAGGTTACTAATGCCAAACAATTCCTTACTGAAATCGAGAAGCGATTTGCAAAGAATGATAAGGCGAAAACAAGCACACTTTTTTTGCGCTTGATTACAAAGAAGTATAAAGGCAAAGGTAATATAAGGGAGTACATCATAGAGATGTCTCATATTGCTTCAAAACTTAAGGCACTTAAGCTCGACTTGTCGGATGACTTGCTCGTTTATTTGGTATTGCTCTCACTTCCTACACAGTACAATCAGTTCAAGGTCAGTTACAACTGTCAAAAGAAAAAATGGACTCTAAATGAGCTCATTTCGTACTGTGTACAAGAAGAAGAGAGATTGAAGCAAGATAAAACTGAAAGTGCTAATTTGGCTACCACCCCTTGTCACCCTCAATTCTCATATTTCCCATATTTCGTATTTATACTCGTATCTGGATTTTGGCATGTATTTTATTTTTTTCAACTTGTGGAATTTTGGTATTTCTCGTATTTTGGATTTTGTCATGGCTCGGTTTTAATTGGATTGGGTTAGTTTGGTTTGGTTTATGTGTATTGGAACACCTTAGCCTATGCTCCGCCCTCAACACACCACATCCCACCCTCTTTAAAACTCCACCAACTTTTTCTCTCTCCTCATAAACCTCCATTAATTTCTTCTTCTCCTTCCTCTACACAACTCTCTTCTCCTTCCTCTCCACAACACCCACCCATAGGCAAGTGCATCTTGCCACCACATGAGAACCCTATTTTATTGGTCCATTTGCTAGATTAGGACATGGTGATCAACATTAGAACTTAGTATTTTGTGATTTGGAGTCTCCATTGTTCTAGATCTAATTTTTTCCTATTTTCGGTTTTGCATGGTTTTGATCTATTTAAGTTGGATTTTTATGGGTTTTGATGCTTCCATGTGGAAGGGAGTTCAATTCTACCCTGGTTAGAACTTTGGAAATCTGGATTTGGAGTTCGGATGGCCAAGTTGTAATGCCTTGAAGTTTTGGAGCCATTGGAGCTTCTTCTCAGCCATGGAGAAGAAGACCCAGACCCTGCGTGCGTGTTTTTATGCGTATGCAGCTCTCTGCTTGCGTGATTTTGTACGTACGCAGCTCTCTGGCGTGCGTGACTTTTCACGTACGCAGCTCTCTGGCGTGCGTGACTTTTCACGTACGTAGCTCTCTGGCGTGCGTGACTTTTCACGTACCAGCTCTCTGGCGTGCGTGACTTTTCACGTACGCAGCTCTCTGGCGTGCGTGACTTTTCGCGTACGCAGCTCTCTGGCGTGCGTGACTTTTCGCGTACGCAGCTCTCTGGCGTGCGTGACTTTTCGCGTATATAGCTCTCCAGCATGTATGACTTTTTGCGTACGCAGCTCCCCTGTGTGCGTGACTTTTCGCGTACGCCGCTCTCCTGTGTGCGTGTCTTGTGCGTACGCTGCACCCTGAACCCCTTGCTTAACCCATTGGCTCTTGGAGTTTTGGTCTTATTTCTTTAAGCTTGGCTCTTCTATAGCATGGCATGGTATGGTATGACAAGGAACTAGCATAACACGACAGTGACCCATAGTGGTGCACTCCTGACATAACCAACCTGACATGATAGTGGCCCATCGTGGCACACTCCTGACAAGTACCCTGACATGATTTATCTTAATGCTGTTGCGACGGCTAGCTTAACTTGACCTGTCTTGACACCGTGGGTAGTTTTTTCTTGCTTGCTTGTTAAATCCACTTGTCCTGTCTTGCATCATGTCTAGGATGAGACTCCTGAGTACCACGGCCAGGAGTACCTACTAAAATAGATTAAGGTTAATAACTAGAATAACACAGTAGTCATGAAAAGATGACACAGCTACAGGCAATCCCGTTACCTGGGCGCTCTTGGGATCTGTAGCCTGCCGTCGAGTAGGGCACATTTCCAGCACACCATCGCGTGTTGCACCCTCTAAGTCACCTAAGGGTACATTTGTCTTTCGGACAATGTACCCACCTGAATTCAACCCCTAATTTTTGACCTGGGTAACCTGGATGGTCTGCAAGGCTTGTGGCTGTGGAACAATCTCACTGCATCTTGTTAGTAATTAGGCCTGTGATAACCCTAGTTAGTTAAAGTAGTAAGCCGTAGTATCTGCTTGGCCGTGATTGATTGAATGAGGTATAACCAGTTTAGCCATGTCTTGATCCAGTACAAGATTGCTCCCTGTCTTAATTTCTTGTATTATTATCTTGCCGATAAATGGTGGGAAACCAAGTTCTGTTCAGATGAAGGGTTACAACCCCGGTCCTTGTTTGGTTTATGGGTTGTAACCTGGCTATCAGAATAGTTCCATGGTTATCTCGTCGTATATCATCCTGCCATGTTTTCGTAATTTTTAGTTTTAATATTAGAATTTTCTTGTGCTAATTGCTAGCTTTTGTTCTTATTTCGTTGCCCCCTTGTGGCACTTGCTCTTTCTGGGGTTGACCCAGCTGGTTTTGTGTGGCCAGATTTTGGAGCAACTCCCGAGGATCTTCCGAACCTCCAGCCCGATGGTGGCGACTAGAAGGAACCCGAGCTACGAGTGGGTTTTTTATTTTGTTTCGCTCACTCTTCTGTAAAGTTATTCTTTTGAGGCGTTTAGCCGACGAGCACCTGTTAGCTCGATGCACTTTACTTACTGTCTGTCTACGGGCTGTAAACATGATTAACAAATCCTAGGATTGATCATGTACGACTAAACTCTTGCTAGTCCTAACATTTTGTACGACTAGCTTCATGATCAGCTGAATATGTAATATTTGGGATGCCTTATTATTGTATATTTAATGATCATACATCTTGCGACCTTACTTACTTGCTTGTGATTGAGACATTAGGCTTGTTCATGACCATAAGAGACTGTTGGCTTGTAGTAAACTCCCATATTTCTAGACAGCCGTGACCGTATATCGAGGTGGTTTCCATTTCAATATACGTAGCTGACTATGTCTGCCTCCGCTCTCCAGTATTCTGGTTCTGGGGCGTGACATGGTTTAAGTGGTGGCCCATGCAGGTCTTGTCAATCAAGAAATGTGAGGGTTTACCGAATAGATGTCTCAATCAGTATTCGCCCTTGATCTCCGCCCGTATTTTTAAATCCCTGAAATTCTTGTCCTGATTACATGCTTGTATCGTTGATCTGTCCTGGTCCTTCCTTATTGTTTCCCTGTGTCGTCTTCCTCAGCGGCACTGTACCTGACCCTGCCGATCAGCAAGGAGGAGCACCTCCCGTGGACCAGCAGCAACCTGGGGATCAAGCCCAACATTCCGGAGTCGCCTCCAGAGTGATACCTACTGGAGAAGAGTCACCAGTTCGGCCCGTCCAGCCCGCAGAGCCAGATGATGGTACCTTAGTAGGCCTCATCAGAACCTTGATAGCTTCCCAGGATCGTCGAAGTGACGCCCTGCACCAGACAGTTCAAGATGCTTTGACCCGAGGCGGACATCCAGGGAACCAGGCGGCAAACAGCTTCAAGCGCTTGAACCCTCCTTTCTTCGACGGCAGCGAGGATGCGATTGCCACGAATGCATGGCTTCAGGATACCGAGGTGATTCTGGAAGCAGCTAGGACACCCGAGAATGAGAAGGTGGCGGTGGTACGCCTGCAGTTGTTGGACTTGGCTCGCAGTTGGTGGGCGGCGCAAGCCATGGGATTAGTGGCACCCATTGCTTGGGCAGTATTTAGGGAGAGATTCCAGACGAAGTATTTCGATGCTGTGGCTCGGTATGACTTGCAGACCAGATTTACCAACTTGAAGCAAGGAGGCAGAACAGTCGACAGTTATGCATCAGAGTTTTCTAGACTCAGTAGGTTTGCCCCCACCTTGGTGGCGACCGAGTTTGATAGGGCCCAGCGGTTCCAGCAGGGGCTGCATTTGGAGATCTTGTTGGCGGTTGAACAGTTCGAGAACTAGACGTTCGATGCAGTCTTGAGAGCAGCTAGGAGGCATGAGTACACCTCCCAGAGGATCGTGGATAGGACCGGAAGTAGGAAGCGGTCCCACAGTCAGATGCACCAATTATCAGCTCCAGCCCCGGCAGTTAGGGGATTGACCATTGGAACTCCAAGGCGGCGGCCTCAGTAACGTCGGTTCAGTATTCGACCCCGACGTACCCGCAGCAGCAGAAGCAGAAGCAGACTTCAGCGATGGGATGTTCTCATTGCGGGAAGCCAGGACATGTGGTGGCAGACTGTCGCAGGGCGCAGGAATTGTGCCTGGCTTATGGAGCAGCAGATCATAGGATAGGGGCTTGCCCAAATAGGGGTGGTTCATCAGCATCCAATCCTTCTAGCTCTTCGGTGAGAGGACCGGCCCCAGCACCAGTTCAGCAGCAGCAGTATCAGTCTTCGAGGCCCTTGCCGCCTCAGTCTCAGGCATTCCAGCAACAGCACCCCCAGCAGTATGCACACGCCCAAGCTCAGACCCAGAATAGGCAGAGAGGTTTCCAGTAGAGAGGACCAGCAGCCAGAGGACAAGGTCAGGCCATGATGATGGCTATAAAAGAAGAAGTTGCACCAGGTAAGGTTGTGGCAGGTACTATTCTCGTCAACTCCTCTCCAGCGTCTGTATTATTTGATTCTGGTGCATCGTATTCATTTATGTCTGCATGATTCGCGACACGGATAGGATTGGAGCCCGAGTCATTATCAGTAAGGCTTAATATACTTACTGGTAATGGCCTTGTGGGAGTAGATCGTGTATTTTCCTCGTGTCGGATCGTAGTTAGCGGTTGGGAGTTCCCTGCTAGATTCATAGAGATCCCTATGGCAGACTATGATGTAGTCCTAGGCATGGATTGGTTGAGGAACCAGTATGCTAGGATAGACTGCCATATTGGCAGAGTTGTCTTTAATATTCCCGGTGAGCCAGAGTTTTCATTTTCTAGAGGTGCAGTAGAGCCATCTTTCCCAACATTGCGGATGGCAGTAGCAGCAGTGCAGTTACCCCGGATAGTTGAAGAGTTTCCAGATGTCTTTCCAGAGGAGCTTCCAGGGATGCCGTCGGAACGGGAGATTGAGTTCACTATAGACTTGATTCCCGAGACAGCACCAGTATCAGAGCGAGTATACAGGATGGCGCCTTCAGAGTTGGAAATTTTATACAAGATGATTGAAGAACTCAGGACCAAGGGATTCATTCGTGCAAGTGTATCGCCTTGGGGAGCCCTGATGCTTCTTGTGAAAAAGAAGGATGGTACGTCCAGGCTATGTATTGATTATCGTACCTTAAACTCAGTGACAATCAAGAACAGATACCCTCTCCCGAGGATAGATGACTTGTTTGATCAGCTCAGAGGGGCTTCAGTGTTTTCGAAGATTGATTTACGCTCAGGTTACCACCAGATCAGAGTCAGAGAGCAGGACATCCCGAAGACTGCATTCAGATCGAGGTATGGACATTGGGAGTTCCTTGTTATGCCCTTTGGAGCGATCAATGCGCCGACCGTATTCATGGACCTCATGAATCGCATTTTCATGCCTTACTTGGATCAATTTGTGATCGTGTTCCTAGATGACCTCTTGGTCTACAGCAAGAGTGAAGCAGAGCATGAGCAGCATCTCAGAGTCGTCCTCCAGACGCTTAGGGAGCATCAGTTGTACGCCAAGTTCAGTAAGTGCGAGTTCTGGCTCGATCGCATATCATACTTGGGTCACATCATTACCCGAGGGGGAGTGGAAGTGGATCCCCAGAAGATTGTGGCTATCGAGTCATGGCCGGTACCCAGCTCAGTGGCAGAGGTTCACAGCTTCCTTGGATTGGCCGGCTACTACCGGCGGTTCGTTTCAGATTTTGCAAGGATTTCAGCACCGATGACCCAGTTGACCCGCAAGGATGTGCCGTTCGTTTGGACAACAGAGTGTCAGGAATCATTTGAGAGGTTGAAGCGAGGTTTGATAACGGCTCCCATTCTCACCCTTCCAGATAGGACTAGAGGATTCACAGTTTATTGCGACGCTTCAGGCAGAGGATTGGGGTGTGTCTTGATGCATCATGGGAAGGTAATATCTTATGCGTCACGTCAACTATGTGATCATGAGAAGAATTACCCGACCCACGACTTGGAATTAGCGGCGGTAGTGTTTGCTTTGAAATTGTGGAGACACTACTTGTATGGAGATAGAGTGGAGATCTTTACTGATCATAAGAGCCTGAAGTATGTTTTCACCCAGAAGGACCTTAATATACGGCAGAGAAGATGGCTCGAGCTATTGGTGGACTATGATGTGGATTTACAGTATCATCCCGGGAAGGCCAACGTTGTAGCAGATGCATTGAGCAGGAGAGCCGGAGTTTATTTCCTGACGGCGCAACCAGAATTATTGGCAGATCTTCAGAAGATGAGAATTGAAGTGGTTCTTCCAACTGGCGTGGCATTGATGGCCAGCCTGCAGGTTCAGTCCAGCATAGTTAAGAGAATCCGGGTGGCACAGTCAACAGATTCCAAGATCCAGCGACTCAGAGCAGAGTGTGAAGCAGGAAGAAGGCCAGAGTTATGTATCCGTGAAGACGGTACACTTTGGTACGGCACTCGTCTTTGTGTACCCAGTGGAGATATCAGACAGGAAGTCATGGCAAAAGCCCACAGTTTGCAATATTCTATTCATCCGGGTGGTACGAAGATGTACCGTGATATTCGTCAGCATTTCTGGTGGAATGGCATGAAGAGGAAGATAGCCCGGTTTGTCTCTCGGTATTTGGTTTGCCAACAGGTTAAAGCTGAACATCAGAGGCCCGCTGGACTTCTTCAACCCTTACCGATCCCAGAATGGAAATGGGAGCATATAACCATGGATTTTGTGACCGGATTGCCCAGATCTCCGGCTGGCAGAGATGCTATTTGGGTAATTATGGACAGGCTTACCAAGGTGGCACACTTTCTCCCATTCAGAGTTGGACAGTCGACGGCGCAGTTAGCAGAGATGTATCTCAGGCAGATCGTCAGGCTTCACGGTGTGCCAGTCAGCATCACCTCGAACAGGGATTCAAGATTCATATCACACTTTTGGCGCAGCTTGCAGAAGAGTTTGGGGACTCGCCTTCAATTCAGCTCAGCTTATCACCCACAGACGGATGGACAATCAGAGCGCACAATCCAGACCCTTAAAGATATGTTGAGATCCTGTACCCTTGACTTCGGTGGTTCATGGGAGAATCATCTGCACCTGGTGGAATTCTCGTACAACAATAGTTATCAGGCCAGTATCCAAATGGCACCCTTCGAGGCTCTTTATGGCAGGAAGTGCAGATCCCCGCTAGCAAGGGACGATGTCGGAGAGAGGCAGATGCTCGGACACGAATTGATTTCCCAGACGGTTGAAGTGGTCAGGAAGGTCAGAGATCACCTCCGAGTTGCCCAGGACCGCCAGTGCCATTGGGCCGATGCTCATCGGCGTCCCATAGAATTTGCTGTCGGCGACCATGTATTCCTTAGGATCTCGCCTAACCGCGGCGTCATTCGCTTCGGCGTACGGGGAAAGCTTAGTCCTAGGTATATAGGGCCGTTCGATATTCTAGAGCGAGTAGAAGATGTATCATATCGTCTCGCTCTTCCACCGTCGCTAAGTGAGGTGCATGATGTATTCCATGTGTCCCAATTACGACGGTATATTCCGGACCCGAGCCACATCCTAGACCATTCAGAATTGGTTGTTGGTACCAACCTTTCGTATGAGGAGAAGCCCGTGTCTATATTGGACCGGAGGGAGAATATACTCAAGAACAAGACTATTAAATTAGTCCGTGTTGCTTGGGGTCATCACACTTTAGGTGAGTCAACGTGGGAGCGTGAGGACGACATCCGATCGCGATATCCCTACCTGTTTGACTCGTGAGGTATAATGTCTTTCTTATGCCTTACGTTTTTCCTTCTTTGCTTGCATTGTATGATTGTATGATTGAACTGCTTAGTGTAACTTGCCTGTGCTTAATGTAGCTTGTCGTGACAATCTCTAGCTCCTTGATTAAATTCCGAGGATGGAATTCTTTTAAGGTGGGTAGAGTTGTCACCCTCAATTCCCATATTTTTCGTATTTCGTATTTATACTCGTATCTGAATTTTGGCATGTATTTTATTTTTCTCAACTTGTAGAATTTTAGTATTTCTCGTATTTTTGGTTTTGTCATGGCTCGGTTTTAATTGGATTTGGTTGGTTTGGTTTGGTTTAAGTGTATTGGAACACCTTAGCCTATGCTCCGCCCTCAACACACCACATCCCACCCTCTTTAAAACTCCACCAACTTTTTCTCTCTCCTCATAAACCTCCATTAATTTCTTCTTCTCCTTCCTCTACACAACTCTCTTCTCCTTCCTCTCCACAACACCCACCCATAGGCAAGTGCATCTTGCCACCACATGAGAACCCTATTTTATTGGTCCATTTGCTAGATTTGGACATGGTGATCAACATTAGAACTTAGTATTTTGTAATTTGGAGTCTCCATTGTTCTAGATCTAAGTTTTCCCTATTTTTTGTTTTGCACGGTTTTGATCTATTTAAGTTGGATTTTTATGGGTTTTGATACTTCCATGTGGAAGAGTTCAATTCCACCCTGGTTAGAACTTTGGAAATCTGGATTTGGAGTTCGGATGGCCAAGTTGTAATGCCTTGAAGTTTTGGAGCCATTGGAGCTTCTTCTCAGCCATGGAGAAGAAGACCCAGACCCTGCGTGCGTGTTTTTATGCGTATGCAGCTCTCTGCTTGCGTGATTTTGTACGTACGCAGCTCTCTGGCGTGCGTGACTTTTCACGTACGCAGCTCTCTGGCGTGCGTGACTTTTCACGTACGTAGCTCTCTGGCGTGCGTGACTTTTCACGTACCAGCTCTCTGGCATGCGTGACTTTTCACGTACGCAGCTCTCTGGCGTGCGTGACTTTTCACGTACGCAGCTCTCTGGCGTGCGTGACTTTTCGCGTACGCAGCTCTCTGGCGTGCATGACTTTTCGCGTACGCAGCTCTCTGGCGTGCGTGATTTTTCGCGTACGTAGCTCTCCAGCATGCGTGACTTTTCGCGTACGCAGCTCCCCTGCGTGCGTGACTTTTCGCGTACGCCGCTCTCCTGCGTGCGTGTCTTGTGCGTATGCTGCACCCTGAACCCCTTGCTTAACCCATTGGCTCTTGGAGTTTTGGTCTTATTTCTTTAAGCTTAGCTCTTCTATAGCCCTGTATATTGATATTTTATTAGATATTTTATGCCCATTTTATATCCTTACGCCTTTTGTCATGAACTTGATTTTACTTAATATGTTTGGAATGACTATTGTACATGGCATGGTATGACAAGGAACTAGCATAACACGACAGTGACCCGTAGTGGTGCACTCCTGACATAACCAACCTGGCATGATAGTGGCCCGTCGTGGCGCACTCCTGACAAGTACCCTGACATGATTTATCTTAATGCTGTTGCGACGGCTAGCTTAACTTGACCTGTCTTGACACCGTGGGTAGTTCTTTCTTGCTTGCTTGTTAAATCTACTTGTCCTGTCTTACATCATGTCTAGGATGGGACTCCTGAGTACCACGGCCAGGAGTACCTACTAAAATGGATTAAGGTTAATAACTAGAATAACACAGTAGTCATGAAGAGATGACACAGCTACATGCAATCCCGTTACCTGGGCGCTCTTGGGATCTGTAGCCTGCCGTCGAGTAGGGCACATTTCCAGCACACCGTCGCGTGTTGCACCCTCTAAGTCACCTAAGGGTACATTTGTCTTCCGGACAATGTACCCACCTGAATTCAACCCCTAATTTTCGACCTGGGTAACCTGGATGGTCTGCAGGGCTTGTAGCTGTGGAACAATCTCACTGCATCTTGTTAGTAATTAGGCCTGTGATAACCCTAGTTAGTTAAAGTAGTAAGCCGTAGTATCTGCTTGGCCGTGATTGATTGAATGAGGTATAACCAGTTTAGCCATGTCTTGATCCAGTACAAGATTGCTTCCTGTCTTGATTTCTTGCATTATTATCTTGCCGATAAATGGTGGGAAACCAAGTTCTGTTCAGATGAAAGGTTACAACCCCGGTCCTTGTTTGGTTTACGGGTTGTAACCTGGCTATTGGAATAGTTCCATGGTTATCTCGTCGTATATCATCCTGCCATGTTTTCGTAATTTCTAGTTTTAATATTAGAATTTTCTTGTGCTAATTGCTGGCTTTTGTTCTTATTTCGTGGCCCCCTTGTGGCACTTGCTCTTTCTGGGGTTGACCCAGCTGGTTTTGTGTGGCCAGATTTCGGAGCAGCTCCCGAGGATCTTCCGAACCTCCAGCCCGATGGTGGCGACTAGAAGGAACCCGGGCTACGAGTGGGTTTTCTATTTTGTTTTGCTCACTCTACTGTAAAGTTATTCTTTTGAGGCGTTTAGCCGACGAGCACCTGTTAGCTCGATGCACTTTACTTACTGTCTGCCTACGGGCTGTAAACATGATTAACAAATCCTAGGGTTGATCATGTACGACTAAACTCTTGCTAGTCCTAACATTTTATACGACTAGCTTCATGATCAGCTGAATATGTAATATTTGGGATGCCTTATTTTTGTATATTTAATGATCATACATCTTGCGACCTTACTTACTTGCTTGTGATTGAGACATTAGGCTTGTTCATGACTATAAGAGACTGTTGGCTTGTAGTAAACCCCCATATTTCTAGACAACCGTGACCGTATATCGAGGTGGTTTCCATTTCAATATACGTAGCTGGCTATGTCTGCCCCCGCTCTCCAGTATTCTGGTTCTGGGGCGTGACACCCCTAAAGACAAGTATAAGGGCACTAAACAAAAGAATACAGAAGCTACTAAGGGTTCAGTGCAAAAGAAACAACAAACTGAGGCTAATGGTTGTTTCTTTTGTGGCAAGCCGGGACACGTAAAGAAGGAATGTACAAAGTACCACGCATGGCGTATAAAGAAAGGTAAATTTCTTAATTTGGTATGATTTAGCTTCAGTATTAAGAAACACATGGTGATTAGATTTTGGTGCAACTACTCACATCAGTGTTTCTATACAGGGTTGTCAGATCTACCGAAAGCCAATTGATGGTGAAAGTCACATCTATGTGGGAGACGGCAAGTCGGTAGAAGTAGATGCAATAGGACAAATTTTGGATATTAGTTATTATTAGATTTGATAGACAATTTTATCTAAAGCTTTTATTGTACCGTCTTTTAGACGAAATTTAGTTTCAGTTTTCTTGTTTGACAATCTTATTTATCATTGTTCATTTGGGAACAATAAAGTTTGATCTATCTTTAAATTCAAAATAATATTGGTATTATTATTATTATTATTATTTTTAATGTTCGTGACATGCTATTATCACTAGAAACTATTGCGTCCTATAAAAAAACCTTGCATATGGAACCACGTGGTACTAAACACAAAAATAAAGAATTTTTTTTAGACGAGAAGTGTAATATTTTTTGAGGATGTTGAGTTTGGGAGAGAAATAAAGTCAATGACATTATCTTTGAGGAGGAATCGATTGCGATTCCTATTATCACTTTTGACGATGTGTAAGATTCTGCACCTGTCATTGATCAAGAAGTGAATTCAGAGCCTCAATACGACAATGTCGAATTACCTCTATAAGTCGATGTTGAGCTACCTCAACAAGACAACATAAAGGCACCCCCATTCAAGATAAGGTAATTGTTTCTGAGGAACAAACTCAACAACCTCAAGAGAAGAGGAAGTGATTGTTTATTAGAGAGACTTTCTCTTCGGTTTCTTTGAAAGACTCTTTTAAACCAATTATAGTAATTGTTGTACATTTTAATATTGAGCTACATCAGATGGATGTCAAAACAGTATTTCTCAATGGTAACATTGACGAAATAATTTATATGGTGCAACAAAAAAACTTTGTGTCAGAAGACCCAAAGAATATGGTTCGCAAACTGACAGAATCTATTTATGGACTCAAGCAGGCTTCTCGTCAAAGACACTTTAAGTTTTAACAAGTGACTATCTCATTTGGTTTTGAGATGAACACTGTTGAAGATTGTTTGTATCACAAGTTCAGTAGGAGTAGAAATAATTTTCTGGTTTTGTACATTGATTGAAGTATTTAATGCAAACCAGGTAACACATCTCGTTAAAGGAGACAAATTCGGTCTCAAATAAGTGCCCTAAGGTTAGCCTTAAAATTAAAAAAATACAATAGATTTTTCCTTCATGATCAGTTGTAGGGAGTCTAGTGTATGCACAAGTATGTACGTGTCAGGATATTGCGTACATAATTCGGATGTTAGGCAGATATTTAAGCATATATGGATGGATCATTGGGTAGCAGCCAAACTACTTAAGTAATTAATAGAGAACAAGAAATTATATGCTCTTTGTAGGAGATGGAATAATTCTAGAGATCATAAGGTATTCCGACTCCGATTTTGTTGGATGCTAACACATCGGGAGATCCACATCAGGTTATGCTGACTAATGGAGATATATTTTTGGATGAGTGTCAAACATGCACTCATAATTTTTTCCATCATGAAAGCAAGGTTTATAACATGATGTGGGGTATCTATTCAGGGAATATGGTTGCAAAATTGTCACAAGGCTGTGCCTACAGTACGGTGTTGAAAGTCCATATAAAATTATGGTGTGACAATAAATCAGCAGTACTTATTCCAATAACAACAGAAACTTGTATAAGTCAAAGGATATTGACATAAAGTTTCTAATTGTGAAGGAAAGAATTCAGAATGGTTATAGTGTTCATATAGCACATTAGGACAAACTCCATGTTAGCGGATCCGCTCACAAAAGCATTATCACCCAGGGTCTTTCATGAGCATACTGCTCATATGGGTGTTAATTAAGAATATGGCAATATAGTGGGAGTTTGTATTTTATGTATTTGGGTGCTATTTGGTTTTGGACACATTTATGTATTAAAGTATTTTGGATATTTATCTGATCAGATATATGGAAATTCAGTTCATTCTGTTTTTATTATGTTAAAGTATTGATCTCATTAAAGTTAAGGAGGACCAGTTGGAAATAGACATGTATTGATCACATTGCGTGTAATTTCCATGCTACGCATCCATGATTGATCTATATCGTTTAGCTATATTGGTATATGTGACCATTGATGCTTTAGTTACGCTATATGTGACGAAGGCCGCTTTGATCCTATGTGATATGGTTAATGGACGAGATTGTCCGGATATACCCTAAGGATTAAGATAGCAATTTATGAGCTCACTAAGGTTAACACAATTATAAGGTTACATATGTGGCCCAGTAGGAGATTGTTGGAATTATTCAATAATTATGGGGCCACACATGTAAAATTAATTGTGTTTGGGCTATCTAAATAATTAAGCCAAATTAAAGTGGTCTATTTGGAAAATTGGCTTAAGGGTATAATTGTCATGGAATTAATGTGTAGATACCGGAGATAATTCTAATTTGATGAGGGGCCAAATTAGAAATATCACAACACACATATCTATATATATGTGTATTCATTAGGGTTATGGTCCCCAACTCATACGGCCACCAAAGAGAGGGTTTCTCTATTCTCTTCTGTATCCCCATCAACAAATAGAGGAACAAGAATTTCATCTTTGTTATTAAGGGTTGTAGCGGGTTAGAAGATCAAACCCCATAAAGAGACGTGTGCTTCAAGATCCGTCAAGCAAAGACAATGGATTCAGGTACGCTTTCGCAATTTAATTTTTGTTCTTCATCTCATGAATCGATATGGTACAATAAAATTTTCTATCAGTAAGTGGGTAGAGAAGCTAGGGTATACTTGATGAGGACTGTTCTACCAGCATGTGACAAACATTTTTTCTTCCATCCATGAAATATAACATTTTCTCTTCTTAGGTTACTCTTTATAACTAACTTTTTCGCTTTTAAACTCAAAAACCAATGAAAACATTGTTTGTTTGCCTCCACTTCAAATATTGCTTTTCAAAAAAAAAAAATCCAAAACCTGCTTTTCAATTTTGTTTTCCGGGAGTAGGAAAAATATACTTTTAACTTTGTTTTCCACACGGGCCCTACGCCCCCTTCCACTCTCGAGACAGTCCTCTCTCTCTCTCTCTCTCTCAATTTACAACAACAGAGCTCGCCTCCACCGGACCACCGCTGACGGCAGCCGCGAGGTCGACGTGGGATGTCGCCAACAACCGCATGGTCGGGTGCACCGACAGCAGCCGTGAGGCCGACGACACTGACTATGAGTCCTCGTCCTCGTCGACCCCATCCTCCTTCGTGCCTTCCTACAAGGAGCTCGACGTCTGCCTCGAGTCCGCTGTTGGGTTTTTGGCCTTTTTATTGGAACTTTAGTCCCACATCGGCTAGGCCAAAGGAGTTGTATCTCTATATATTAGCTATGCTCTATTAGAGATGCACATGTGGTGTGGAGGTGCACATGGGTATGCCATGTGGGGTTATTTTTCTAATGGGAAAAAGGATAAATCAACAATTGAAAGCATTCATGTTTTTTGCTCTTGGAAAATTTATTTTCATGGGAGCTAAGCCCTGTAGGGGCTTAGCGACTTGGACTCGGACTCGGGCTCATGGGCTCATGAGGCGTAATGTGGCATTTAGTTGGCGCACTTTATACTTAGCATGGCCAGGTGCGCTGCCAGGTTGTGCGGCCAGGTTGCGCAGGCCAGGTTGTGTGACCAGGTGCGCTGCCAGGTTGCGCGACCAGTTGCGTGCACAGGTGCGCGCTCAGTTGCGCGGGTGGCACAGGTGGCACAAGTGGCCCAGTGCACGTACTGCACTGTATGCAAGGCACACGGGGTGCACGAGTGGCACAACTTACTTCAGATCGTGCCTGTACATGATCTGAGCGGTTACGCACGATCGGATTGATTATTACCACTTTCCGAATATTGTGCTAACCGTGCAGTTGCTACTCAGGCCTATAAAAGGTCCCTTCTCTCTCACAGGCAGATATACAGAACATATTCAGAGAGTTACGAAAGTTTATAAGTGTTTCTTAACACAAGTAAACAGAGGATGAGAGAGAAAAGAAAAGCTTTGCACCAGCGTTGCTTTTGCACGGGAGTCCGTGTACGATCTGAGGAGTCAGAAGAGCAGAAGTGTTCCAAAGTTCTCCGACGAACTTGCTGGTTCCTGAAAGCTATTCGTGTGGGGGCGAATATAGCTTTGAGCAACGGTGATTATTCACCCCAGCAGTCCATCTTCCACCTTTCGCCTGTCATCTTCTTCGCTGCTGTGGATTACGAAATCTTTTTAGATTCTCGTAATATCATATAATGCTGTAACGAGATCTTCTTAGATTTTCGTTAAACTTGCACTACCTTCCTAGAAGTGTTGCGTTGGAACATTGTTCTTACAATTGTTTCATCTTCTTAGTTTTCCATCGAAAAATTGTGCCCCGACACTAACAATCTCAAAGATATATTGCTACGATGGATAACTTTAATACTTCACTCCTCAATACTGACTTCTGTAAGTTAGAAAAGTTTAATGGAGAGCATTATCAAGTCTGGAAGATGAAGGTTTATCTCACTCTTTAACTCAGAGACGTTGATCACGTGCTTCTTGAAGAGGAACCTACTGTTCCAGATGTTGGATCAGCTGCCGCAATCACTGCGGCTACTAAACTTCAGGCCAAGTGGAGAAGGAAGAATAGCATTTGCAGGCTGCTTATCCTGAATGCTATGGAGGATTCCCTAGCAGAATCCTACAGTAAGAAAACTATTGCCAGAGACATATGGGAGTCTCTGGAGAAACTGTACGAAGAAGGAAAGAACAGGAGCAAGATATTTGTGTTTGAAAAATATCACAAATGGCTCTTTGAGGAAGAAAAGTCCATGCTGCCACAGGTAAAGAAATTCCTGAAGCTGCGACAGAAGTTGGAAGACGAGGCGATGGCCCTTCCCGATAATCTTGTTGTTGGAGGGATTATCTCAAAGCTCCCCTGTCACGACCCGTACCCGGTTTTCGGACGCGAGCTCATGAGCAAGCCAGCTACGTATCGAACGGACTCCAGCCCGACTCGAATACGTATAAGCTGTCCAGGGCAGGGTATCAAATCTAATCTAAACTATATCTCAATCCACATGAATCATATAAACAAGAGTGAACAAGTATGGGTCATGGTCTGCAGCCCATTAGTATGTTGTTCGATTAGACTCCAAGAATAATATGAGCCTATAAAATAAGCAAGATATAACATGGTACTGAATATAAGCATGGGAGGATAATAAATACAATAATGATACCTGAATCCCGCAAACGTATCATCACATCTGCCAACCAGAACTACTAGCTAACTCCATGCAATCGCTAAACCTGAAGAGATTATCAGGTCCTCAGCGGACTAGCAAGATACATAAAACATGCCTACTAATATGACAGTAATAACAGGTGTGGAGGATAAGAATATTGCAAGAAGAACATCTAAGGACGACGAGTCGTGAGGAAATATAATACTAGACTTGGCTACCAATCAATCGATTAACCTCTATAGCTTGTAGTACAATGCAAGATACTCCCAATCTATAGTAGATTTTGACTGTAATACAATGCAAGATAATCCCAGTCAAGATTAGCCAATTCTAGTATCGATCTCCTCTCATAAAGGATACAAAGTCAAGTAGACTCCTATAAATCGTAGTACAATGCAAGATACTCCTAATTTATAGTACCGTAAGTCAAGTCAATCAATCAATTAATATATGCTATAGGTCGTAGTACAATGTAAGATACTCCCAATCTTTGGCACGTCTCAAGTCAAGTCAATCAAGATAAAAAATTAGCTATAGATCGTAGTACAATAAAAGATACTCCCAAGCTATAGTATGTCTCAACTGTAGTACAATGCAAGATACTTCCAGTCGATAATGGTCAAGGACAGATATAAAAACTGACAACTTAATCACGAGAAAAGGGTAATACAAGAGACCAATATTCTAGCAATGTCAAACATCCTATACGTGCACGTAATCTAGAACAAGTAAAGCAATCCAGGACGAATCAATCACAATACAGAATCATGTGACAATATGAAAAGGACTACAACAAGGAAGGATAAACCATGTAAATACTGTATATGTTCGGCAAGGTATACTTGCCTGGTGGCAGCGCGAAGAACCAACAATGTATCGCCAATCAACAAGTCAGAAAGTCCAAGTCATCACAACTGTCTCCGAAAGTTAAAATAAACGTTACCAACATTCTCAGAATAGTCAAATTAGCTAGGATTGCCTGTCCTTAAGTCCAATTCTGGAGACAGGGGCAAAACGGTAATTTCGATAAAAAACGATGTCCGTCGTTGGACCCGCTTTGCACCAAAAAGTGTGCCAGGGTCAATGGTCTCTAAAGTCATCAAACTATATGTCTACGGATCTGGTTTTCCGATACGAATCCAACCGTATGTCCAAAGTTGGATTCCGGCGGGCCGTGCACAAAATCGCCCGTTGAGTGGGACCGTGGGGCCCGCAAAACGACGTACGATTCAACTGTCTTAGAATTGGACCAAACTTGGCATACAGGACAAAAAAACGATACGGTCCTGTTGGCGCAAGTTTCATCTCGATCTGACGAGCGTGCACAAAGTAATTGGAGAATTTGTAAAGTGCAAGATACGGTAAATTTCGACGAATACGCATCAAATTCGTCGCGCACATACGACCAATTTGAATTCCGTCAAAGCCCACACGACCAAAAAACCATTACGCAGATTTCGATGCATTCGATTCACGACCACGTCGTCCGGATTGGCGTGATGCACGTCGCGTGGATAGTTTTTCTCGTTTTTGAAAACTATTTTTCATGGTTTTTCTTGATTTTTAGAATCCATTATCTTCCTGTATAGTAAACGAAAAATAGTTCTACAAAAAGCGACCTAATCTCATATAGGTTGTCTAAACTTCGGTTCAAGGGGTTTCTCAAATCTGTGGATCGTTCGACCGGAAATAGGCTTCCAAGTCGATGTTTTAGTATCGAAAACTGTCCTGTTTCAGACAGGTTTTCGTCGAACTTTGGTTCGATTTCCTGGCCGATCTAGCGCATCTACACATAAAGTAATTGAAAGAAAGTAAAGGCGTATATATTGGCTCCGTACCATAGTTGTAAGATCGGGAAACGGTCGAGAGACGAGACGGGAAACTCGTCTCGAAGTCGAGCTTTCGACAGCACTTGCTGCTGTCAACACCGCGCTCGCGCGCGCTGGCTGTGCGCAAGTGGCCTCCGGCCGGCGGTGACTCTCGCCGGTGCGAGCGCGCGCGTGCGCGTGGGGTGCAACCAGGCTGGGAGTAGGCGGAGGCGCTGGTTCGATCGAATAGATTTAGGGTTTTACGTTTTCCCGAACTTCTCTTTCTCATATACATACGTATCCCTCGCGTGAGGCTCAGGTTTTGTAGTTCGGTTTTAAAACAAAAAGTTTTTATGGGCCTCTGGCCCGAGGCTGGGCCTAGGGCTCGGCCTGGCTGAGACTTGCTGTGGCTTGCCAATTCTTGGGGAGTTTTTGGGCTCTCGGTTTGCTGTGCTGGAGTTGTAAGCTCGGTTAGGAGCTTGGGCTGGTGAGCGGGCTGTTTGCAGGAGTGGGCCTGCTGGGTCTTGGGTTTTTGTTATGGGCTGGTTGAGCTCGGTTGTGGGTGAACCCGGGCTCGGTTGTACACTGGGCTGGGTTCCCCTTCCACATTTGTTTTCTTTTATAGCTACACAATATCTATATATATCCTCATATATACTAATATATATATATATATATATATATATATATATATATATATATATATATATATATATATATATATATATATTCATATGCATATCTATATATATAAATAAATATTTGATAACCAAAGAAAA
Source organism: Iris pallida (assembly GCA_029216955.1). Lineage (NCBI taxonomy): Eukaryota > Viridiplantae > Streptophyta > Magnoliopsida > Asparagales > Iridaceae > Iris > Iris pallida. The sequence goes on from JANAVB010021598.1 coordinate 859,799, forward strand.
TCTTAAAACTATTTCCTTGTGCATGGTAAAATATGTATATTTATATAATGTACTTGACAATAGATTATAAATTACCAATAATAAGATATTATTTAAACATAATAATAATAATAATAATAATAATAATAATAATAATAATCATAGTAACACTAACAAACTCAAATAACCAATAAGAAGGTTCAGTATAGGGTGCCACATTAACCCTCTAATTTAACTAGTCAATTAATCGTATAATAATCTAAAATGCTATTTAATATTACCTATAATTACGATTAACAAATATTTAGAAAATACTTGCCAATCTCCTAAAATATATATAGACAACATATTTGTATTTACTTAACATGTCTACAAGGCCGTATTTGGTTCCATTACATGCCTACATGGGCTGGAGCTTGGTTTGTCGCCAAGTCCGGACTAGCTGGGTACATCCGGGTCTCTACAAGTCAATAATCTAAACAATAAATAATTAAGACGTCTTTAGAGGTTAGGTCGCAACTTGGCCTGGCTTTCCTAGTTAGGATACTCCTACGGGTTGGCACTCCCCTACCATGGTTAAACACTAGTCAAATCACGCTACTGCACTATCCGTGCCGTGATTCCTAGTCATCTTGTACTACAAATCTCGACCATGGCTAAAGTCACCATCGTAATAATAACTAAATAATTAATTCTAAAATTCAAAAAAAATCACAATTTAAATCAAATGAATAATAATAAAAATTAATTCAAGATTTTCGGGAAGGGAAGCTACAAATCTACCCACCTTAAAAATAATTTCGTTCTCGAAATTCTAATTCATAACTATTCCTTAAAAATCAAAGTCTCCTCTTACCGTAGTCTCCTCAAATTTAATTTCTCCAAAAATATTTTACAACCTTCTCTAGTAGTTTTATAACTCCGAATACTTGAGGACTTCTACCCACCTTTGGCCGCACTACTCCCTCAAAACGCAGGTCAATAAAACCTTATTATCTTCTGGCTAGTTGCTAACAGGTCTACCAACCGATATCTAGGGCATATAGCATCCATAATCCCCCTTAGCTATCAAGCAACCAAAATTTAAATAATCAAACAATATTATTCTATAACCTAAGAACTTCTAATCAATCCTAGACAGCACGATCGTTCGTCCCTTCGAAATAAAAAGGGACGAGAATCAATGGTACGGGAAAGCAAAAAGTATAGTCGTGAGCAAATATGGAGTTTTCAAGAACGTAGAGAATTTCTAGGAGAATTTTCAAGGCAGAGTGGATTAAGATTTCTAAGGTCTAGTCAAGGTCGCAGGCTCGTATCAGTACAGTTACGTAACCGATACGATATGCTCTGACCTGCATGGGCCACCACAAAAACTTGTCACGACCCGCACCCGGTTTTCGGATGCGAGCTCGTGAGCAAGCCAGCTACGTATCGAGCGGACTCCAGCCCGACTCGAGTACGTATAAGCTGTCCAAGGCAGGGTATCAAATCTAATCTAATCTATATCTCAATCCACATGAATCATATAAACAAGAGTGAACAAGTATGGGTCATGGTCTGTAGCCCATTAGCATGTTGTTCGATTAGACTCCAAGAATAATATGAGTCTATAAAATAAGCAGGATATAACATGGTACTGAATATAAGCACGGGAGGATAATAAATACAATAATGATTCCTGAATCCCGCAAACGTATCATCACATCTGCCAACCAGAACTACTAGCTAACTCCATGCAATCGCTAAACCTCAAGAGATCATCAGGTCCTCAGAGTACTAGCAAGATACATAAAACATGCCTACTAATATGACAGTAATAACAGGTGTGGAGGATAAGAATACTGCAAGAAGAACATCTAAGGACGACGAGTCGTGAGGAAGTGTAATACTAGACTTGGCTACCAATCAATCGATTAACCTCTATAGCTTGTAGTACAATGCAAGATACTCCCAATCTATAGTAGATTTTGACTGTAATACAATGCAAGATAATCCCAGTCAAGATTAGCCAATACTAGTATCGATCTCCTCTCCTAAAGGATACAAAGTCAAGTAGACTCCTATAAATCGTAGTACAATGCAAGATACTCCCAATTTATAGTATCGTAAGTCAAGTCAATCAATCAATCAATATATGCTATAGGTCGTAGTACAATGTAAGATACTCCCAATCTATGGCACGTCTTAAGTCAAGTCAATCAAGATAAAGAATCAGCTATAGATCGAAGTACAATGTAAGATACTCCCAAGCTATAGTATGTGTCAACAGTAGTAAAATACAAGATACTCCCAGTCGAGAATGGTCAAGGACAGATATAAAAACTGACAACTCAATCACGAGAAAAGGGTAATACAAGAGACCAATATTCTAGCAATGTCAAACATCCTATACGTGCTAGTAATCTAGAACAAGTAAAGCAATCCAGGACGAATCAATCACAATACAAAATCATGTGACAATATGAAAAGGACTACAACAAGGAAAGAGAAACTATGTAAATACTGTATATGTTCGGCAAGGTATACTTGCCTGGTGGCAGCGCGAAGAACCAACAACGTATCGCCAATCAACAAGTCAGAAAGTCCAAGTCATCACAACTGTCTCCGAAAGCTGAAATAAACGATACCAATATTCTCAGAATAGTCAAATTAGCTAGGATTGCCTGTCCTTAAGTCCAATTTTGGATACAGGGTCAAAACGGTAATTTCGGTCAAAAACGATGTCGCCGTTAGACCCGCTTTGCACCGAAAAGTGTGCCAGGGTCAATGGTCTCTAAAGTCATCAAACTATATGTCTACGGATCTGGTTTTCCGATACGAACCCAACTGTATGTCCAAAGTTGGATTCCGGCGGGCCGTGCACAAAATCGCCCGTTGAGTAGGACCGTCGGGCCCGCAAAATGACGTACGATTCAACTGTCTCAGAATTGGACCAAACCTGGCATGCAGGACCAGAAAAATGATATGGTCCTGTTGGCGCAAGTTTCGTCTCGATCTGACGAGCGTGCACAAAGTAATTGGAGAATTTGTAAAGTACACGATACGATAAATTTTGACGGATACACATCAAATTCGTCGTGCACATGCGACCAATTTGAATTCCGTCAAAGCCCACACGACCACGAAACCATTATGCAGCTTTTGATGCATTCGGTTACGACCTCGTCGTCCGGATTGGCGTGACGCACGTCGCGTGGATGGTTTTTCTAGTTTTTAAAAACTGTTTTTCATGGTTTTTCTTAATTTTTAGAATCTATTATCTTCCTGTATAGTAAACGAAAAATAGTTCTACAAAAAGTGTCCTAATCTCGTATAGGTTGTCTAAACTTCGGTTTAAGGGGTTTCTCAAATCTGTGGATCGTTCGACCGGAAATAGGCTTCCAAGTCGATGTTTTAGTATCGAAAACTGTCCTGTTTCGGACAGGTTTTCGTCAAACTTTGGTTCGATTTTCTGGCCGATCTAGCGCATCTACACATAAAGTAATTGAAAGAAAGTAAAAGCGTATATATTGGCTCCGTACCAGAGTTGTAAGATCGGGAAACGGTTGAGAGACGAGACGGGAAACTCGTCTCGAAGTCGAGCTTTCGACAGCACTTGCTGCAGTCAACACCACGCTCGTGCGCGCTGGCTGTGCGCACGTGGCCTCCGGCCGGCGGTGACTCTCGCCGGTGTGCCCGTGCACGTGCGCGTGGGGTGCGCCCAGGCTGGGAGTCGGCGGAGGCGCTGGTTCGATCGAATAGATTTAGGGTTTTACATTTTCCCAAACTTCTCTTTCTCATATACATACGTATCCCTCGCGTGAGGCTCAGGTTTTGTAGTTCGGTTTTAAAACAAAAAGTTTTTGTGGGCCTCTGGCCCGAGGCTGGGCCTAGGGCTCGGCCTGGCTGAGACTTGCTGTGGCTTGCCAATTCTTGGGGAGTTTTTAGGCTCTCAGTTTGCTGTGCTGGAGTTGTAAGCTCGGTTAGGAGCTTGGGCTGGTGAGGGGGCTGTTTGCAGGAGTGGGCCTGCTGGGTCTTGGGTTTTTGTTATGGGCTGGTTGAGCTCGGTTGTGGGTGAACCCGGGCTCGGTTGTATACTGGGCTGGGTTCTCCTTCCACATTTGTTTTCTTTTATAGCTACACAATATCTATATATATCCTCATATATACTAATATATATATATAAATATTGATAACCAAAGAAAATCTTAATACTATTTCCTCGTGCATGGTAAAATATGTATATTTATATAATGTACTTGACAATGGATTATAAAATACCAATAATAAGATATTATTTAAACATAATAATAATAATAATAATAATAATAATAATAATAATAATAATCATCATCATCATAGTAACACTAACAAACTCAAATAACCAATAAGAAGGTTCAGTATAGGGTGCCACATTAAACCTCTAATTTGACTAGTCAATTAATCGTACAATAATCTAAAATGCTATTTAATATTACCTATAATTACGATTAACAAATATTTAGAAAATACTTGCCAATCTCCTTAAATATATATATACAACATATTCGTATTTACTTAACATGTCTACAAGGCCGTATTTGGTCCATTTACATGCCTACATGGGCTGGAGCTTGGTTTGGTGCCAAGTCCGGACTAGCTGGGTACATCCGGGTTTCTACAAGTCAATAATCTAAACAATAAATAATTAAGACGTCTTTAGAGGTTAGGTCGCAACTTGGCCTGGCTTTCCTAGTTAGGATACTGCTACGGGTTGGCACTCCCCTACCATGGTTAAACACTAGTCAAAGCACACTACTGCACTATCCGTGCCGTGATTCCTAGTCATCTTATACTACAAATCTCGACCATGGCTAAAGTCACCATCGTAATAATAACTAAATAATTAATTCTAAAATTCAAAAAAAATCACAATTTAAATCAAATGAATAATAATAAAAATTAATTCAAGATTTTTGGGAAGGGAAGCTACATCTCCGCTAGGTGGAGTAAGTTCTATACAAACATGCATAGGAAGAACACTACTAAAATGTCATCTAATAGCGACGTAATTTAGCGACGACAGGAAATTACGTCGCTATTAGCGACAGCTTTATGAACACGTCGCAAAACGTCGCTGCTGTTTGCAAAAAGAAAAGTTGAAGAACTTTATTGATATAAACTTTGTAAAAAAACATTACAATTTGAATTCTGGAAATGGTACAACTGTAGGAATCCAATCTAGATGACGATTGCTTTATCCCTTGGACGATGTGAACTCTGAAGACGAAGCCTCTGAAGTTGAGAACAACTCTGGAATTGAAGGCAAAAAGCCTCGGAAGTTGAAGGCAAAAGCCTCGGAAGAATGCAGCAGCACTTGGGCAAGAACTCCTGAACTCTCTGAACTTTGAAGTCTGATCTCTCTATAATCTGATCTCTGATTATTGATTATTGATCCCTTTGAATGGAGACTTGAAACTCTATTTATAGAGTTCTGAGAAATAACAAACTTTTAGTTATTCTGGACTGCGCATGATGGATTGTGCAATAATTGGTTTGCGCAGCAATGGACTGCGCAGGCAGTTGCTGGATCATGGGCTAACTGTCTTAGACACATGGCATCATTTGATTGAAATGCATATGATCATGCATAGACAGTTGCCACGAAATGAGCAATTGATGGCCTGAATGCCACGTATATTTTATTATTTGTACTGATAGAATGCGCACATTGAATTGCGCAAGTTTTGGATTGCGCCAACTTGAATTGCGCAGGAAATGGATTGCGCCAACATAGATTGCACCAACATGGATTGCGCTGCCAGCTGTCCTCGAGCGCCGTACTGCACGATTAAACGAACGGCTGCCTTGTTCTCCGTGCTGTCAGTTATCAGAAGATTTGATTTGTGTCCGGTAATGATGGTGACTTGCCACGTCAGCCTGCGCACTTGGAAGTGTGCGCAATCTATCTTGTGCAATCTGAAGGATGCGTAATCTGATGTCTGCGCAGTTCATCTGAAAGTTGTATTTCTTGATTTTTTGACTTTGTTGATGTGTGCAACTTGATTTTTTAGGACCTACAAGACCCCTTTCAAAGTTTTCGAAAGTTGAACTTATTCAAAATTTTGAAATACTTTGAATTTTGAATATGAAACCACTTTGCGCACATAATGAGCTGTCTGCGCAATCTGAGGGTTTAGCCCATTTTTAGGCGCAATCTAAGGCGGCCGTTTCGACTTTGAAAAACTATAAATAGTTCCTCAATTCATTCGAAATGTTCTTTACTTGCTTCCTTCGTGCTTTTGAGAGAAAAACTTCTGAGCTTTTTCCTCCTTCCTTCTCCGACAATCCCGATGGCTCCTCGACGATCCTCTGCCACCGCTAAGGGCAAGGCCCCCGCCGAATCATCGACTAGGGCTGCGCGTCGAGCTTCGCGCCATGAAACCGCTCATCCAACAATGATAGGTAGTGAACCTTAATCAAAAACACTTTTTAGAGTTTTGATTTCACTGTTTCTTTCATAATCCATCTCTTTTTAGAGATAGGATCATACTGCGCCACCCTTTTTAGGGTTCTGGTTGCACAAATCAATCCACCCTTCATTTTTATGAAGAATGACTCTCTGCGCAATCGGTTGAATTGCGCTGACAAAAGTCAGCGCAACTTGCTGATTTGTGCGAGTCTGTCAGCGCAAACTGATGTTTATTTGTTTGCGCAATCTGATTTTTGCGCAATCTGATGTTTGCGCAATTTGATTTTTTGCGCAAACTGAATCTTTGATTTTGACTTTGTACTGAAAATTTTTGTTTTCTCTGTCTGATGCAGTTAATACCAGAGAAGACCCAGAATATGAGAACTTCGTGGGGACCCTTTCAGAATCAGAGTATAAAGAGGACTTGTCACATGTACATTATCCTCAGTATGATCTGCCGACCTCCCGTCAGGCCATTTTGATATCCCAAGACAATGAAACACTGCAATGCTTAATGAACGGACAACTTCTGGAAACGGAAGATGTTGTTATACACAAGAAACCATTATTCTTATTTGGTGAAGCTTTTGAGAAAAGTTCTCAACCAAGACCGAGGATGGAAGAAAGAATTGTCCATCAGACAGATAGATCTTTCTCGATACCAAATGTTCCACGCTGCCTCCCATTATCCCGGTATGCTCATGCGAGTTATCCGAGAAAGATGGAATGGAACCTTACTCCGTTCCAAGATGCCCGTCCAGGGAGAATTTTTGTGAAGAAAGGACAGAACAAGAAAGATATGTTCTACAGTTCTTCTGAACAGTACAGTATTTTGCTGAGAGGACTGAAACCCGGTTGTATTCCGCCGGAGAATTCTTCATTGTTAATGCCCGTCAGGACCCCAATTTTCGCAAATAAATTTGCGAAAGTCGAAGGAAGATACCCTGAACAGGACATCAGACTGACTGGATTAGTGAATCCAAATTTTAAAAGATGGAGCTGCATAGCCAATTGGATTCTGACCAAGTTTGAAGGCGAACTGCAGCAAATCAACCTGTACCAAGTAGTGCATGCCACTGTCTATGGTTTTGCTCCAAACCCTCACCAGTTCTTGGCTTTAGCAGAGAGGTATAATTACAGAACAGGGACCTTCATGACTCCCGACGGAGAAATTGGGTTTGCACTCCATGAGATGAAATACATCTCTTTTTTGCCAATGGGAGATGCCCCTTACGAAGAATTTGTTCCAACCAATGATGAGTTGGACAAACTCCGGAAGGAAAATGCAGAAATGGTAGCAGTATTCGAGGAACTGCTATGCCATTACAAGATCTGTTCCCTGTTCTATAAGAGTGCTACATCAAACACTTACTATTCCTCGAAATGGCTACCTTATCTGTTCCTTAACCATATTCAAGAACCGAAGACTAAGGAACACAATAGATGCTATCCAGATTTCTTTAAGCCATTAAGCAACACAGAAGTGATGAAGTTGATGGAAGAAAGTGGCGATTTTGATAAAGAAATGAAGGATGATTATCAATGCCCTCCTTTGAAGACAGGGGATACTCTCGAAAGTTACTTGAGAGTAGGATACAGATCGATGTCGAAAGAAGCCCAATTAGCAGGGTTTCTGACACATTGGCTTCGTCGATTTGTAGTTCCGGGATCCAGTGCAGTAGACCGCTTCCATCGTGGTGTTCTTTTTGCGGCCGTTAGATTAGTCTTCGGCTATAAGATGGATCTTCTGTCAGCCATGACTTGTAAGGTGAATGCTGGTCTTCGTCTCTACGTCGATCTGATGCTGAAATCCAAAGATGAAAAAGAATTCCCTTGGTTGGAATTACCATATACATATCTATTTGGGTGGTTGCTCCTTCACCATCCCACTTTGATGGACCCCGACATGGGACCGGTTGACGACAGCTTTATTCGGAGATACTCCAATGGTAAGTGGAAATTCACTGCTCTAAGAGACTGCAGATATGCTCTAAATCTGAGTAAAGGATGGAACTTTTATTGTAACCCTCCTCCTGCTGGTTACGAACAAATGCGGACCAATATGATAGACTCGCAGATGCATCCTCTGAGCCGTGCAGCATTTGAATGGTTGAAAACAATTCGACCTTCTCATTTGGTATACTGGTTCGAAGATAAATGTTATTTAGAGCCATATCTTCCCAGTCGATTCGCTCGACAGTTCGGCTATGACCAATTCCATGTGGGGAATGCTATTACATGTCTTCAGGGAAAGGGTTATTTGATAGATGGGGCCCGGGCCTGGGCTTACTATAATGCTCGAGATACGAAATCGACGTTCTCGATGCCTGTCAACAGTAATCATGGCCCTCGGATGCTGTTTACATACTCAGTTTTTTATACATCTTTAAATACCTTTGCCGAGAATTTCAACCTCACAGATAGCTTCGCATCTTCAACAAGATTGAAGAGAGGAGGAGTTGTTATGTCACTCATAGGAAATGATGAGGTACATGAGCCAGAAGATGTACCTTTGGAAGCCTCAAGGGATGTTATGTTCCCTTAAGAAGTTAATGTGCCACTACGTATCTCTTTGAAGGTGGGCAAATCTCCAGCAAAAAGGAGGAGAAGAGAGGATCCTCCTGTTCCAGCAGCAAAGAAGAAATTGATCTTAGATCACTCTTCTGAAAAGATCACCACTCGATCTCAGTCTCGGCAGCTGGCCGAATCAACTCAGCAAGAAGAGGCTACTACACCAATCTCTATCCAGAAACAAGTTGAGACTATAAATATAGAGAGCCCTGAGAGGCCACTAAAAAGAAAGAAGCTGGCCCACAGAAGGAATCGAGCCCCGTCTTCAATTGTAATGGATGCTGTGGCTGGATTAACCTTGCCATCTCCTACTCCTATTTCAGAACCTAGGAATAAGACTCCTAGTCCCGAACATAGAGAGGAGATTGAGCAAAGGACAGATCTTGCTCCGAGAACTGAGGCTGAAGAGCCCAGAGGAAGTACTATGGAGGAAGTGGAGGAAGAGCAGAATATTGTACACTCCTTTTTACCTGCTATAAAGATGATTGAACTTCCGCCTACTCCTAGAACCCTTCGCGAAGAGGAAGATCGCGAAGTAATTGCGGCTCTAGAAGATTGCAGCTACAGCCCTTTGGATGACTATAGTGACCAAGCCGCGACTACCAGCGGGAATGCACCAGAAGAAGACGAAGATGAAGAGAGCTCTTCTTCTGAGAATATTGATGACTACATGCAAGATCTTGAAAGAGATGATGAAGTGCACAAATCTCCTAATGCTGTCAATGATATCTTAAATCCTGAGGAGGTTATTGAAGTTCCAGAGAATGCTGCTGACACCTTAAATCCTGAAAAGGATGCTGAGGTTCCAGAAAATGCTGCTGACATCTTAAATCCTGAAAAGGATGTTGAGATAACAGTATCTCCAGAAAAAGCAATGAAGAAGCCCCGGAAGAAACTCCCACCAATGATCCTCAAGGTATAAAATGAAATTAACCATCTCCTTTTGAATAAATTGATAGCTAACGTCTTTATTTGTATTTCCTGCAGATCTTGAGACTCCTCTAGCACCTCCGACGTGCATGGACATAGTGCCCATAACGACGGTGGTTGTTAGTAGCAGTCAACATTTATCTTGTGGTTCTGAAGCGGGCAGTAGTCAAGCTGTCATAGCTGAAGCTACTTCTGCTCGGCCAGAGTCTACTCCAGCAGAAAATAGGCTCATTGCTGAATTCAATCATGGTAAGATAATTTATATCTTTAATCTTCTTGAACAATAGCGATCAACAGGCAAAATGACAATCTTTACTTTTTTGCAGGAGAACAACCAGGAGGGGCAACTAGCTCCACTTTGGCTCCTTTGTTCAAAGAACCGGCTATCTAGACACAAGAGATTGAACGTCCCACGGCCTCATCATCAACAGGAGTGGCTGCGACTCCTGGTGTTATAGCCACTAATAATCTTGTGATCCAATCTTTTACTAGATGCTTCTTTGAATCTTTGGGGCCTCTAGTAAAAAGAATGATGGAGAAAGAGGGCACTGATTTTTTTATGGTTAGGGGTCCAACCTCTCTCTTGATAAGAGCTATCCGGGAGCAGGGTGATGAGGCTCAAGCCACTCTCCTGGATCATATTTTGAATGAATTAGATATTTCTATCAAAAGCTATAAAGAGCTCAACCAAGGAGACGTAGAATCTCTAGTACAGGCAGAATTCGAGCAACTGGCTCATGCAGCTGATATTGAAAGGGTCAATCTCCAGAATCTTTTGGAAGCCTTCTCTGCAAAATCTGCTGAGTATAACTCCAAGCTGGAATCAGTAACCTTGATGGCTAACAAAAAAGAACAGAGAGCTGCTGAGCTAAGAGCAGAGATTGCTCGTCTTCAGAAGGAGTTAGAAGATGAAATTGCTAATCATCAACTTGCAACTCAACAATATAATGCTCTGATTCAGAAGAGGGATGAATATGTAGAAGCTCATAATGCTGAGATTACCCGCAAAATGGTGACCATGCCTGCTTTTAATGAGGAAACTGGGATGGAGGAGGCCAGAAGGAGGGTGATGTCCACTCGTGAAGAACGGCTGCAGACTCTCAAGCAGCAGATTGACAATCTGATAATACCTCCATCTTAGTGGAACATTTTGTATCTTTATGTCTTTTTTGAAGTATATGTATTTTTGTAATGTCTTGTATTTCGATTAATAAAAGATATTTTTGTTGTGGCTCCATTATTTGTTGCATATCTTGTTCAGATATAAATAATAGAGATAGAAAATATATTCAGAGGTACAAGACATGATATATTTCTTGATGATTTTGTAGAAAATAATTACATTCATTATATCTGCTCAGAGGTAATATGGACGTGGCAGAATATACTAAATATTATTATCTCAATTAAAAACTTAATCAAAACGATAAGTTGCTGATATGGATGTGAGATGAACGAGAAAATCGTCAAATGATGGAATAAATGAACGGGTAAACCGTCGGATGATAATGAACAGACGAACCGTCGGGAGATAATGAACGGATGAACCGTCGGATGAATGTAATGAACGGACGAATCGTCGGGAAATAATGAACGGATGAACCGTCGGATGAATGTGAATGGATGAACCATCAGATGAATGTAATGAACGGACGAACCGTCGAAAGATAATGAACGGATGAACCGTCGGATGAAATGAACGGATGAACCGTCCAGTGAATTAAATGAACGGATGAACCGTCAAGTGAAATGAACGGATGAACCGTCAAGTAAATTAAATGAACGGATGAACCGTCAAGGGAATTAAATGAACGGATGAACCGTCAAGTGAATTAAATGAACGGATGAACCGTCAAGGGAATTAAATGAACAGATGAACCGTCAAGTGAATTAAATGAACGGATGAACCGTCAGATGAATGTAATAAACGGACGAACCGTCAGATGGATGTGTCGCTTCATTATTTGGAGAATCTCTGCCTATAAATAGAACATAATTTTAACAGAAAGGAACACTTCCACTTTTCCAACATAAAAATGTCGTCTGGAGATGCACTCAAGAAGACTGAACTCGCCCCGAAGGTTGAAGAAGGCGTTGAAGAACGTCCTGTTGATCCAGTTCAATCAAATGAGGTAAAAGTAGACGAAGGTTCGTCTGCACCCAAGCCACCGTGCGACATCCTGGACTTTCTGTTTGAACCAGGAAGGACCGAAGAGGAGGAAACCATGAGGATGGCCGCTTGCAAATTCCTAGTGGGCTCCAGCAAGGAGGTTCTTGGCTCTTTTGCTGACCGTGTTTTTGAAAAGGATGGCAGTGGTCCACGTCCAAATGTAGAGAAGGATGATAGTGACCTTCCTTAATATAATGTACTATCATTCATGATTAAATAAAGTTTTATTTATGAACATGAACTTGTCTGATGATTTACAAACATTTACATTTACACATAGTACTTTTTAAGGAATTTGCCATTGATAGGCATCATTGCAATTCGTCCATCCAGTTCTGAGAGTTGATAAGCTTCGTTTGAGAAGACTTTGCTTATAACGTAGGGACCTTCTCACTTTGCGTCGAACTTGCCTCTGCTCATATGAGTCATAGTCATCGGACGTCTGACTGTTAAAACAAGTTCTCCTTGCTGAAAGGCTCTGACCTTCACTTTACGGTTGAAAGTCTTAGAAATGCGAGCTTGGTATAACTCAATATGCTGTTGAGCCATTAATCGCTTCTCATCAAGTGCCTCCAATTCTTGAAGTCGAAGAAGATCATTGTTCTCTGTAGTGAGCTCGTTAGCAATGGCAATCCTTAAAGAAGGAATTTGAAGTTCCAGAGGAAGAACAGCTTCACAGCCATATACCAGATAGAAAGGTGTAAAACCTATAGGGTTACGGACCGTAGTTCGGTAGGCCCATAGACACTCGCCAAGCTTTTCACTCCAATTCCGTTTGTTAGTGGATACAAATGTTTTGAGAAGCTTGATAATAGTTTTGTTGAAGGCTTCGGCTAAACCATTAGTGGCAGGATTGTAGGCAGTCGAGGCGACATTGTCAATCCGGTGATCATCACAGAATCTGGTGAATTTCTGGTTGATGAATTGCGGTCCGTTATCATGAATAATTCGTCGAGGGATACCAAATCGATAAATGACATGGTGTTTGACAAAGTTTATGACACTACTGGTCTTGACTTCAGCCAAAGGTATAGCTTCAACCCACTTAGAGAAGTAATCCGTTATTGCTAAAATAAATCGATGTCCTCTAGAAGAAGGAGGATTAATAGGACCTATAACATCCATGCCCCAAGCTTCGAAAGGCCAGGAAGCGGCTGTCGGATGTAGAAATTTCGAAGGTTGATGAATAAAGTCTGTATGGATTTGACAAGCTCTAAATTTCTTTGCATATTCGATAGCATCTGATACCATAGAGGGCCAGTAGTAACCCATTCTTCGAATACGATCCTGTAATTTAGGACCAGGCTGATGTGCTCCGCAGACACCGTCGTGAGCCTCACGTAGTACTTATTTTGCTTCATCACCAGCTAGACAGCGTAGAAGAAGACCGTCGTAAGTCCGTCGATAGAGAGTCTTAGTGGTTTGGTTGTAGTAGAATCGTAGAGATCGTCGTCGAATACTTGTAGCCTCCTTAGGTGTCACGCCCCAGAACCAGAATACTGGAGAGCGGGGGAATGACTCAGCCAGCTATGTATTACGGGTAGATGAATACCGTATAATACGATCAATGCTGTCTAACCAGACGAGGGGGTGCATACTACATGAAAGTCTTACTATGGTCATTTCACATCTATTGTCTCAATCATTCAAAACAAGAAACAAAAATAGAGAACATGTAAGATAAAGCAGTAAGGCGTCCCAAACGCTCAGTCAAAATGTTCTTGAGATCTGGCTTTACAAAACATAGCCAGATGGTATAGCAGGTATATATACAATTGTTATCAGCTGCAGTCTGACTTTAGTTACAATTATGCGAAAGTAAGAGCAAGACAATCCGACTAACATGTCGGTGCCAAACGGTAAAATATAAAGTAAGTAACAAAACGAGCGGGGAAGTAAGGAACCCACTCGAGTCCTCCTGAAATCATTCCTCTAGTATTGACCATCTTGGAGGTGGAAGTAAGCTGAGTCCTCGGGAACCGACTCTAAATCTGGCCATACAAAACCAGAGAGGTTAGACCTCCAATAGCAAGTACCACAAGGAAGCACGATATGAGGAATTAAAACCAGTAATAAGAGGATATAATAATAGATCTCTGCTTTCCACTAGGATTCACATAACATCACGACACTTCGAACCAACCTCCCAACCAAACAAGGACAGAAGTTGGCCCGTCACGCCCTGACATTCTGATCATCTTAGTTAGGCAACAGAGTAGATACAATACACAAACAAATCATCTTTGAACGGCCACTCAATTCCTACGGCTTGCTATTGTGAGTCCCAAGTTATCCTGAAATTATGCAATTAGGGATTCCTCAGTTCTTACTATATGCAAGCAAGGCTAGTCTATCCAATCAATTAATTGCGCCAATCATGTAGTTAGACGAGTCCCAGCGGGACGCCCGCCGTTATAGTATTAACAATAATATAAGCAGATACCGTTCCCTGCCCGTGTGATAGATTTACCGTATCTGTGGGAACCAGCCGGCCCGTCGGGTACTTAATAGTCCCAAGGGGGCTGCCATGTAAGAACTCGGGAATCCATTCTCTCCATGCCATCATTATTTTATTTAACTTAATAGTCTCTACGTTGAGTGAAGTTCCATGCCGTGGATCATGGTCATTCAAGGAGTACTTTCGTACAGGGTACGATATGCGCAACTCTACAACGATACCCGTGCAGCTAGGTTATAGGTTTTACATAGCGTGATGCAACAATCAAATCTAGCCACGGAGTAATCATGCCTTGACCATAAGGTACACATGCTGTCTTTTTGTAAAATAGATAAATAAATAATTTGAAACCTGCATGTGCCTGTATGCCAATATTTGGATTTGGCTAATCGAGTACAATAGTTCATTACATGAACGTGTCTCATTCATTTCATTCAATAAGACGACTAGCCAGTCTCTTTAGTTCCAACTAGGAACGCATGATCAATTATTAGTCAAGTAATAGTCGGGGTCAATTCATGACAAGGCATAAAGGTCAAATTAGTATTAAGCATGGTCGAGTCCATAACTAGTATAAAATCGTTGGTAATATATTCTTGAATCCAAGGAAAAGATCAACAAATTCATGTTGGGAGTTGAAAGAAATTCTAGCCACAATTCAGTTAATTAGGACATATAACAGTCAGAAACAACCAAATTATGCATATGCTGCCTATTCTGCGACATGTATGCAACTGCGACACCATATGCGCCTACTGCGACATGATATGCGCCTCATGTGGCTCAACTGCGACATGATATGCGCCTATCACGACATGCGCCTCATGTGGCTCAACTGCGACATGATATGCGCCTACCGCGACATGCGCCTCATGTGGCTCAACTGCGACATGATATGCACCTACCGCGACATGCGCCTCATGCAACATGCGCCTACTGCGACATGCGCCTTAATGCGGCTCATGCGCGACATGATATGCGGCTACTGCGACATGCTGTGTGTCTTCCGCGACATGTGCCTCATTGCAACATGCGCCTACTGCGACATGCGCCTTCTGTGACATGCTGTGTGCCTTCCGCGACATGCGCCTCATTGCAACATGCGCCTACTGCGACATGCGCCTTCTGTGACATGCTGTGTGCCTTCTGCGATATGCGCCTCATTGCAATATGCGCCTACTGCGACATGCGCCTTCTGCGACATGCTGTTCGTGCTGCAGATGAATATAGGAACGAACCAAAATACTTTTTGTCATAACTTCCACAAAATAAATCGAAATCTAACTTTTCAAAAGCCAAACTTTAGTAGAATCAAATTCTCTACAACATGGAACCACTTAATTTCGAAAACAACAATGTTTGATAGATCAAAACCCTAAATTTCATATGAAAACCAAAACTATGAAAACCAAAACTTAAAACTTAGATCTACACCCAACCATCCATGGAAAACAAAAACTTCAAGACCTAAACTTGTAGAGGAAGAGAAGATGAATAACATAAACTAAAAATAATTGGGGATGCATAAAATCCCTCATGGTGTGCAAGATGTACTTGCCTCTCCAAATGGGTTAGGGTTTGGTGGAGGAGTAAATGTGAATGAATGAAGAGATAGAGTGGAAGAAGAACTTTTATATCAAGGTCAAGTGGATCTCCACCATTCATTCTCTCCACCAAATCCAAGCCATCCATTCCTTTCCATGTTGAACCAAACCGAACCAAGTTGGTTTCCGATGAACCGAAATGAACCAAGAGCCAAGAAAAAGCAGAAAATAAAATACAAAAAATTAATAAGCATAAATTTGAAGAATTTAAATACAGAATAAATGCATGATAAATATTGAATAAGTACATTCAAGAAGTACACGTATAAAATACTTTATTCTGGGAACGGGGAGTGACATCTCTACCCTCCTTAGAAAAATTCCGTCCTCGGAATTTCAGATCCAAGCAGGACAGAAATGTCGGAGCTAAACTAATACAAGCAATTCTAGTGAGCAAGCAATCATTTTACCATATCAAAAAGCAAGTACTATATATGTAAATTCATCAATCCACGATATCAAGTAGTTCTACCCATAAGGTGATAAGCATGAAGAATCAGGACAATCAAGGTATACAGAAAGAGATATACCTTGTGAGTCAAACAGGTGTGGATACCGTGATCGGATATCATCCTCACGTTCCCACGTTGACTCTCCCAATGAGTGATGACCCCAAGCAACACGGACAAGACTAATTGTTCGGTTCTTGAGTATCTTCTCTCTTCGGTCCAAAATGGACACAGGCTGTTCCTCGTAAGACAGGTTGGTACCAATAACCAGCTTAGAGTGATCGAGGACATGGCTTGGGTCCGATACATACCTACGTAATTGAGATACATGAAACACGTCATGCACCTCTCGTAACGAAGGTGGGAGGGATAAACGATAAGCAACGTCGCCTATCCGGTCAAGGATAACAAATGGGCCCACGTACCGCGGACTCAATTTCCCACGAACGCCAAATCTAATGACCCCACAAGTAGGTAAGATCCGCAAGAATACGTGGTCCCCAACAGAGAACTCTAACGGCCTACGATGCTGGTCCGCCCAATGACGATGCCGGTCCTGCGCAACTCGAAGCCGCTCTCTAATTCCCTTAACCACTTCAACCGTCTGAACAATTATTTCTGGGCCTAGTATCTTTCTCTCCCCGATATCATCCCATGCTAGTGGCGACCTACACTTCTTACCATATAGTGCTTCAAATGGCGCCATCTGGATACTGGCTTGATAACTATTGTTGTACGAGAACTCAACTAAGTGCAGGTGGCTTTCCCAAGATCCTCCAAAATCTAGAGTGCAAGCTCGCAACATGTCTTCTAAAGTCTGAATCGTCCTTTCTGATTGCCCATCCGTCTGCGGATGGTAAGCCGTGATAAATCTTAACTTGGTACCCAGACTGTGATGTAAGCTTTTCTAGAAATGTGATGTAAAGCGGGTATCTCGATCCGACACAATACTGACAGGGACTCCATACTGTCTGACTATCTGTTGCATATACAATTCTGCCAACTTTTCTGTAGATTGCCCTAATCTGAAAGGAAAAAAGTGTGCCACCTTCGTAAGTCGGTCCACTATCACCCAAATAGCGTCCTTACCACTTGGTGATCTCGGTAAACTGGTCACAAAGTCCATTATAATATGCTTCTATTTCCATTCCGGGATAGGAAGCGGTTGCAATAATCCAGCTGGCCTCTGCTGTTCTGCCTTCACTTGCTGACATACCAAGCAACGGAAAACAAATCTAGCTATCTCTCTCTTCATCCCGTTCCACCAGAAATGCTGCTTGATATCTTGGTACATCTTGGTTCCTCCAGGATGGATAGAATACTGAGAACTGTGAGCTTCTGACATGACCTCATGTCTGATATCTCCACTAGGCACACATAGACGTGATCCAAACCTAAGCGTACCATCTTCATGAATTTGTATCTCCTTCCTGAGTCCTGACTCACATTCTGCTCTAAGCTTCTGAATCCTTGGATCCTGTGCCTGAGCTGTCTTGATCCTGCCTACCAAGTCGGATTGAACTTGCAGACTTGTTAGAACTCCTACTTCACTAGAAAGTATAACTTCGATGCCCATCTCCTGAAGGTCTTCTAAAATGTGCTTCTGCATTGTCAACATAAATGCACCGCCTCTCCGGCTGAGAGCGTCTGCTACTACATTAGCCTTGCCTGGATGATACTGAAGCTCCACGTCATAATCCTTGATCAACTCTAACCATCTTCTCTGTCTCATGTTCAACTCCTTCTGGGTAAAGATGTACTTCAGACTTTTATGATCTGTGTACATCTCCACTCGGTCACCATATAAGTAATGCCTCCATAGCTTCAGAGCAAACACTACTGCTGCTAACTCCAAATCATGAGTTGGGTAATTCTTCTCGTGGTCCCGAAGCTGCCTAGATGCATATGCTATCACCTTTCCATGCTGCATAAGGACGCATCCAAGTCCTTTACCTGACGCATCACAATATACTGTAAAACATCCGGGTCCAACCGGTAATGTAAGAATAGGTGCTGATATCAACTTCTGCTTCAACATCTCAAATGATGTCTGACATTCTGCCGACCAAACGAATGGTACATCCTTCCGTGTCAAGCGGGTCATAGGTGCTGAAAGCCTTGCAAAGTCTGATACGAACCTTCTGTAATATCCTGCCAATCCCAAGAAACTCCGCACATCTGCTACGGTCTTGGGTACTGGCCAACTCTCTACTACTTCTATCTTCTTGGGATCTACTGCTACTCCTGCTCCTGATACGATGTGACCCAAAAATGAAATGTGATCCGACCAAAACTCACACTTACTGAGCTTGGCATACAACTGGTTCTCTCTCAGAACCTGTAACACTTTCCTGAGGTGATCTTCATGCTCCTCTTCACTGGCAGAATATACGAGAATGTCGTCAAGAAATACAACGACAAACTGATCTAAGTATGGAATAAAGATGCGATTCATCAAATCTATGAATATCGCTGGAGCATTGGTCAAACCAAACGACATTACTAAGAATTCATAATGCCCATACTTCGACCTAAATGCTGTCTTGGGAATATCTTTCTTCCGAACCCTCACCTGATGGTACCCTGAACGAAGATCTATCTTGGAGAAAACTCTAGCTTTGCTCAACTGATCAAACAAGTCGTCGATCCTGGGTAGTGGGTACTTGTTCTTCACTGTTGTCGCGTTAAGCTTCCTGTAGTCAATGCACAATCTGGATGACCCATCCTTCTTCCCCACAAGTACTACTGGTGCTGCCCATGGTGACACGCTAGCTTGGATGAACTTCTTCTCCTTCAATTCCTCTATGTGCTGATATACCTTGGCCTGCTCTGAATCCGCCATTCTGTAAACTCGATCTGATATTGGTTTAGTTCCTGGTGCCAATTCTATACTGAACTCAATATCCCTAACCGGTGGTAGACCTGGAAGTTCTTCGGGAAATACGTCTAGAAATTCTTCAACTACCTTCGGAATTTGAACTTCTTCCATTGCTGTTACTACTCCCTGCTCTTGCTGAGTTGCCTCTGACCTGACTAAGGTGAACCTCTTCATGCCTGGAATATCAAAAGATACACTCCCTCTACGATAATCTATTATCGTATGACTGTCTTTCAGCCAGTCCATGCCTAAGATAACGTCGAAATTTCTGACAGGAAATTCTATCAACCGGACAGGTAAGGAATGCCCACAAACTACGACGCTATATGCTAGAATAACTCTACTAACTCCTACAAGCCTATTGCCAGTGAGTATATTCAACCTCCCTGGCAATGCCTCGAACTCCATTCCTAGCCGTGTTGTAAATTGTGCAGATATAAATGAATGGAATGCTCCCGAATCAAACAATGCTACTGCTGGATATGAGGCGACGAGAATGTTACTTGCCACAACATCTTCCGATGCCAATGCCTCCTCCAAGGACTGAATAAATGCCTGCCCTCGACCTCCTTGCTGATTCCCATGCTGCGGCCTAGCCAGATGCTGCTGCTGGCCCCTTCCTTGATGATGTTGGGGTGGTCTATGCTGGTGTTGCTGCATCAGCGGTCCCTGCTGCCGAAACATCTGAGCCTGCGGACGCTGTGCCAACGGCCTAACGGCTATTGCTGGTCCTCGATACTGGCCTGCCCCTGGTACTGGCAGAGCAGGAAACTGCTGCCCTGGTCCTCCTGACCTCGAATTCATAGGACATATGGTAACCCGATGGTCTGGATTTCCACATATCAGACATAGACCATTTAATGTTTGACACACATCTCTAGTGTGTCCCATCTTTCCACAATAAGTGCAGCCCACCGGGGGTTGCTGGTTCTTCCTCTGTTGCTGTTGTTGCCTTGGTGGTGCTGGTCCTCGTATCGCCATATCGTGGATACGAATGCCAGTGGATGGTGCTGTTGTTCGGGGTGCTGCTCCCCCTCCTCCTTCAATCTGACTGTGGGATCTCTTCTGACCCCCAGTCCTCACCGCAAGCCTCTGAATGGTGATTTTATGCCTTCGAGTCGCCGTCAATATCTCATCAAAAGTTTGGTAATTGTGCCCCTCTATCAATTGCAAGAGTTCAAGATGAAACTCTTGCTGAAACCTCATGGCCCTCTGGCGCTCCGTTGCTACCATCTCTGGGGCAAATCTACTCAATCTGCAGAACTCCGCTGCATAAGCATCTACAGTCTTGCCAGCCTGCCTGAGGCTGATAAACTTCTGTTGTAGCTCAAACTGTGCCACAACTCTATAGTACTTGGTCTTGAATCTTGTAGTGAAATCGTCCCAAGCTACAGGACGTCTGATGCCCACTTCCTCTGATTTCCACCAATCACGTGCGAGATCCTGAAGTAATAACTTCACCAGATCTACACGTTCTTCTGTCGGTACCTTAGCTGCCGTCAGAATAGCCTCCATATCCTTAAGCCATGCATCTGCTGATATGGCATCCTCTGTGCCCTCGAAACGGCGAGGGTTGTACTTGCAAAACCTGGCTGATGCTCCTGAATCAGTCCTCGCTCCTCTTTCCGAAGCCGTCTGCAAACCTTGGTTGAGTAGCACATTCTGCTCTTGTAGCTGAGTGTGCATGCGCTGCTGGGCCAACATCTGATGTTGCTGAGTAGCCATCATTCCTCTCATGATCTCCAGAAGGGCTGGTGTGTCCACTTGGGTAGGTAGAACTGTCGGTGGTGGTGGAATGTCCGGATACTGTGATCCAGCTGCTGGTTCTACTATCACTTCTTCCTGGGTAGCCTCCTGAGGTGAGACTGGCCCTTGTTGCCGACCAACCTGGTCAGGTTGTCCATGTTGCTGTCCATGTTGTTGCTGTCCAGCTCTGACAGGTGCGGACGAGGTGCCCCTAAGAAAAGGGACAAGAGAACAATCAAACAACCGGACATGAAGGATCAATGAAGTCAAAGGATACCGGAATGTCAAGCAAGGGTTGAGGATAACGAATCATGAGATCAAGAAGGAACACGTGTGATTGAGACATCCTATAAATCAAAAACACCCCACAAGTCTGAAATCAGACCTGCATGGGCCACCACTAAAACCTTGTCACGCCCCAGAACCAGAATACTGGAGAGCGGGGGAATGACTCAGCCAGCTACGTATTACGGGTAGATGAATATCGTATAATACGATCAATGCTGTCTAACCAGACGAGGGGGTGCATACTATATGAAAGTCTTACTATGGTCATTTCACATCTATTGTCTCAATCATTCAAAATAAGAAACAAAAATAGAGAACATGTAAGATAAAGCAGTAAGGCGTCCCAAACGCTCAGTCAAAATGTTCTTGAGATCTGGCTTTATAAAACATAGCCAGATGGTATAGCAAGTATATACACAATTGTTATCAGCTGCAGTCTGACTTTAGTTACAATTATGCGAAAGTAAGAGCAAGACAATCCGACTAACATGTCGGTGCCAAACGGCAAAATATAAAGTAAGTAACAAAATGAGCGGGGAAGTAAGGAACCCATTCGAGTCCTCCTGAAATCATTCCTCTAGTATTGACCATCTTGGAGGTGGAAGTAAGCTGAGTCCTCGGGAACCGGCTCTAAATCTGGCCATGCAAAAACAGAGAGGTTAGACCTCCAATAGCAAGTACCACAAGGAAGCACGATATGAGGAATTAAAACCAGTAATAAGAGGATATAATAATAGATCTCTGCTTTCCACTAGGATTCACATAACATCACGACACTTCGAACCAACCTCCCAACCAAACAAGGACAGAAGTTGGCCCGTCACGCCCTGACATTCTGATCATCTTAGTTAGGCAACAGAGTAGATACAATACACAAACAAATCATCTTTGAACGGCTAATCAATTCCTACGGCTTGCTATTGTGAGTCCCAAGTTATCCTGGAATTATGCAATTAGGGATTCCTCAGTTCTTACTATGTGCAAGCAAGGCTAGTCTATCCAATCAATCAATTGTGCCAATCATGTAGTTAGACGAGTCCCAGCGGGACGCCCGCCATTATAGTATTGACAATAATATAAGCAGATACCGTTCCCTGCCCGTGTGACAGATTTACCGTATCTGTGGAAACCAGCCGGCCCGTCGGGTACTTAATAGTCCCAAGGGGGCTGCCATGTAAGAACTCGGGAATCCATTCTCTCCATGCCATCATTATTTTATTTAACTTAATAGTCTCTACGTTGAGTGAAGTTCCATGCCGTGGATCATGGTCATTCAATGAGTACTTTCGTACAGGGTACGATATACGCAACTCTACAACGATACCCATGCGGCTAGGTTATAGGTTTTATATAGCGTGATGCAACAATCAAATCTAGCCACGGAGTAATCATGCCTTGACCATAAGGTACACATGCTGTCTTTTTGTAAAATAGATAAATAAATAATTTGAAACCTGCATGTGCCTGTATGCCAATATTTAGATTTGGCTAATCGAGTACAATAGTTCATTACATGAACGTGTCTCATTCATTTCATTCAATAAGACGACTAGCCAGTCTCTTTAGTTCCAACTAGGAATGCATGATCAATTATTAGTCAAATAATAGTCGGGGTCAATTCATGACAAGGCATAAAGGTCAAATTAGTATTAAGCATGGTCGAGTCCATAACTAGTATAAAATAGTTGGTAATATATTCTTGAATCCAAGGAAAAGATCAACAAATTCATGTTGGGAGTTGAAAGAAATTCTAGCCACAATTCAGTTAATTAGGACATATAACAGCCAGAAACAACCAAATTATGCATATGCTGCCTATTCTGCGACATGCATGCAACTGCGACACCATATGCGCCTACTGCGACATGATATGCGCCTCATGTGGCTCAGCTACGACATGATATGCGCCTACCGCGACAATTGTCTCATGTGGCTCAACTGCGACATGATATGCGCCTACCGCGACATGCGCCTCATGTGGCTCAACTGCGACATGATATGCGCCTACCGCGACATACGCCTCATGCAACATGTGCCTACTGCGACATGCGCCTTAATGCGGCTCATACGCGACATGATATGCGGCTACTGCGACATGCTGTGTGCCTTCCGCGACATGCGCCTCATTGCAACATGCGTCTACTGCGACATGCGCCTTCTGTGACATGCTGTGTGCCTTCCGCGACATGCGCCTCATTGCAACATGCGCCTACTGCAACATGCGCCTTCTGCGACATACTGTGTGCCTTCCGCGACATGCGCCTCATTGCAACATGCGCCTACTGCGACATGCGCCTTCTGCGACATGCTGTTCGTGCTGCAGATGAATATAGGAACGAACCAAAATACTTTTTGCCATAACTTCCACAAAATAAATCGAAATCTAACTTTTCAAAAGCCAAACTTTAGTAGAATCAAATTCTCTACAACATGGAACCACTTAATTTCGAAAACAACAATGTTTGATAGATCAAAACCCTAAATTTCATATGAAAACTAAAACTATGAAAACCAAAACTTAAAACATAGATCTACACCCAACCATCCATGGAAAACAAAAACTTCAAGACCTAAACTTGTAGAGGAAGAGAAGATGAATAACATAAACTAAAAATAATTAGGGATACATGAAATCCCTCATGGTGTGCAAGATGTACTTGCCTCTCCAAATGGGTTAGGGTTTGATGGAGGAGTAAATGTGAATGAATGAAGAGAGAGAGTGGAAGAAGAACTTTTATATCAAGGTCAAGTGGATCTCCACCATTCATTCTCTCCACCAAATCCAAGCCATCCATTCCTTTCCATGTTGAACCAAACCGAACCAAGTTGGTTTCCCATGAACCGAAATGAACCAAGAGCCAAGAAAAAGCAGAAAATAAAATACAAAAAATTAATAAGCACAAATTTGAAGAATTTAAATACAGAATAAATGCATGATAAATATTGAATAAGTACATTCAAGAAGTACACGTATAAAATGCTTTATTCTGGGAACGGGGAGTGACATTAGGATCTTCAGGAAGTATGTCGTGAACCACGAAGTCCATGAGAGGAGTTCTCCAATCTTCATTGATAACATTAATTTCAGCAAAATTACTGAACTCGATGTTACGATTGTTTTCAACACAAAACAATTCTCGATTAGAGATAACCACCACTTGTTGTCTTCTGATGGGAACAGCTAAGACTGCTGCAAGATTGGCTAGGGCATCTGCTTCAGTATTGCAAGCTCGGCGTACATACTCAAAAAAGAAAGCTTTGAACGATGTAGCCATGTTGATTGCTGCCTCAAAGTAAGGTATCAGATCTTGATGACGGACTTCATAAGTCCCTCTAACCTGATTAACAACCAGTTTAGAATCGCCGTAAACTTCAAGATACTCGACGTCTAGTTAATTAGCTAGCTGAAGGCCGATGAGTAGAGCATTATACTCTACCACGTTATTAGAACAGGATTCATCTAGAGAGTAAGCTCTTTGGATAGTTAATCCGTCTGGGGAAACGAGAACAACTCCAACTCCTGCGACAATGGCACCATTGGGTCCAATTCTGGATGCTCCGTCAAAAAATAGACGCCAGGTTGGAAATTCTTCAGAGATCAAGTTGACTTCCAATGTCTCGTCTGGAATTTCATCGTAAAGCTTGGATGTTTCCGGTACGGGATGAGCCGCCAAGAAATCCGCCAGTGCTTGACCTTTGACAGATTTTTGAGGAACATATACCATGTCATATTGGGCTAGAAGGATGGCCCATGTAGCAAGCCGAGAATTGAGTGTACTAGGCTTCTTCATCAATACCCGAAGAGGATTGACTCGGGATATAACATGAATGGTTTGACCTATGATGTAATGTCTTGTCTTTTGAATGGCGAACATAAGGGCTAGACATTCTTTTTCAACCAGACTATAACGGTGTTCAGCACCAATCATAGTACGACTGAGATAGTAGATGGCCTGTTCGTGGCCTTCTTTATTCTTTTGGGCGAGGAAAGCACCCAATGAATGATCCATAGCACGGACGTACATTAAGAATAGAATACCTGAGATTGGTGGTACCAAAACTGGTGGGTTCATAAGATATCGTTTGATGTCGTCAAATGCTTGTTGACATTCTTCAGTCCAAATAAAAGGTACACCCTTCTTCATTAGCTGAGTGAATGGTCTGCAGCGTCCAGACAAGTTCGAAATGAATCTCCTGATGTACGCAAGTCGACCTTGGAATCCTCATAGCTCTTTTAGGTTACGTGGAGGACGCATCTTTTGAATGGCTTTGATCTTCTCGGGATCCACGTGTATACCCTTAGAGGTAATAACGAAGCCGAGAAACTTACCACTAGAGACACCCAAGAATGACTTGGTGGGATTCATCTTGAGCTGATGTTGACGCATGAGATTGAAGATTGTTCTCAAATCTTGGATATGATCTTCTTTCAGACGACTTTTAACAGCGATATCATCAACATAACATTCGACTATTTTGCAAAAATATTCTCAGAAAATGGTACTCATGGCCCGTTGGTAAGTTGCACCAGAGAATCCATCCATAAAAGATGTGTGTTTTTCATCTTCGAGATTCATCTTGATCTGATTGTATCCAGAGAATCCATCCATAAAAGATATTCGCTCGAACCCACAGGTATTGTCAATCATAACGTCCGTGATAGGGAGAGGAAATTCATCTTTCGGACATGCTTCATTAAGATCCCGAAAGTCGATGCAGACTCGAACTTTACCGATTTTCTTCAGGACTGGAACAACGTTGGCTACCCAATCAGGATGTTGTTCTTCTCGAATAAAGCCACAAGCGATAAGATTTTTGACTTCATCATCAATTGCGTCCATCATTTCAGGCTTGAATCGCCGTTGCTGCTGTTTGACTGGTTTAGCATTAGGAAGAATGTTCAGTTTGTGAGTAGCAATTTTGGGATCTAATCCTGGCATGTCTTCGTAACTCCAAGCAAAGACGTCAATGTATTCTTTAATGAGAAGAATCAACTCTTGCTTATCTGCTTCCAGAAGATTCTTGCTAATAAAGATTGGACGATGTGACTCACTTTCTCCTACATCAACTTGAACTAGTTGATCTTCAGTAGGAGGTTCTCTTTGTTCAAATTGGAGTACCCACTGATTATCCATCTGTTGAGCCCAAGGATCTGTTTCAGAACTTTCTTCAATGTCCTCATCATATCCTTCCGGAAGTTCAGCAGAAACCATATTAGAAGATACGATAACACGATGGACTTCACCAATGCTAGTATCAGAATCCCATGACCTGGAATCAGAAGAGTTAAAACGTTCTTCACTATCAGAGTCGGAAATTGCTGGGGATAACATCGGAGGAGAAACATATCCGAGACCTCTTTTGGTCTTGCTATAGTATATATCAGATTTTCCTTTCGGAACAGCTGTACGAATGGGAGTTCGTCTACCCTTACCGTAGTTGAGGCCATTTTTAAAGTCATAACCCATCTTACGGATGATGTCTTTTGATTGTTGACTATAACGACGGAGTTGTAAATGTCCTGTATCGTTAAGCTTGCTATCATCCGTATAGCTGAATTGTTGTTCTGGTCCTTTACTAAAAAGTATTGGACTTTTACCTTTTGTAACGCCCCAGTCCCAAAATACGTAGGACTAGGAACGTCGACATGCCAACTGTATTCATACGAAGTATACTCCAATATATGGAAGCCTCGTATAAATACATAAGCTGTAAAATACAGTAAAACCACAACTAATCTCATCCACACAGAATAACTGAATAAAAGATCATATAATGAAATTGTCTTGATACAATATGTTGGGCGGAGACAAATCCACTACCAACAAAATAAGGAAAAAGTACATAGAAAATGAAATGAGTGGCGAGCGAAGCAAAAACGATCCAAATGCAATCATCCTCGAAGAAATAGCGATGAGCACGGCTAGAGCTAGAGCACCTGCGAAAGACAATAGCACACACCTGGCAAGACAACCAGGTCCTTAGAGGGACGTAATAAGACACATAATAGCATGCCATAAAAACTGAATAAATATTGCTCAAATAAATAAGTAAATCGAATTATAACATGTTCGAATACGCACCTACTGAACGAGCGTACCATCCCCCAACCAAACAAGGACAGGAGATGGTAAAATTATTCACGGTAACGTATCTTCCCATGCTATGAATCCAATATGGTATCCGGACCCCAACAAGGTTCAATACCTTCTCATTGAAGTAGTAAGTCACACCTACAACCAAACAAGGACAAGATGTGACGAACTAATCCGCGACAAGTTATTGTTCCAAGCCACGGTCAGATACAAGTACCCAAACCAAAAGTACACGTACCTAACGGATAGGGTAGCCTACCATTCTAAGTGAAATATTGTTAAGAACAATCCTTCCTACGCATGGGCCCTGGCTAAATGGGATCGGCGTAGTCCCCCTTTGGGCACCAGAGGCCCCATCAGCAAGAGCATGACGTTCCGCAGAATCGTCAGTGGCCGTCAGTAATCTTGGGTCATCAACCCCGTATCTCCAGCGGAGAGTCCGGGTCACAAGGGAAAGTGCATCAAAGCCCATACGCTAAGGAATTGTCCTCCCCGCCCAATGCCTATTGTGTTGTATCCACAATGCAAACCACTATAACCGCTAAGTCAAACTAGCATGCAACCTCTATTAGCGGTTATTCCTATCGCACGGCTTGTACGTATTGGTGGCCAGCCAATCACGCACTTCCGTGTCCTACATGCGACACACAACTTCATGTTACCACGTGTCAAGGCCAATAAATTCAACACACGAGGAGGTCCCTTAATTCTAGGTTTAATGTGTAAAAAAAATAATACATAGCAAAAATAAAATTGAACAGTAAGTTCTAACAGTTATGCTATGTATCACAGTTTATTTTGCATAAAGAAAATAATGAACATGCATGAAATATGAGCTAAAATAAGTAAACAGCTAATGTCAAGGTGTCTTGCCTGGTAGAGTGTCTGGTGTGCTGCGATAATCAAAGTGGCACGATCTGCAACTTCGATGTAACAACTATACAAGGAGACCTCTGATGGTGGCACGGATCGTGTCATTGAGTTCGAAAGGGTCAAATTAGTTAGGGTGGACATACGGTAGTCTCGAAATGGACGAAGGAATAGGAACAATATGACTTGGATACGGACACGAGTAATATAAAGAAATGGATAAATAAATATTTATATATATACGAATTTTAGAAAATATTTTCACGAGTCAAAATATTTATAGGAAATATACAAAAGAAAGTTCTTTAAAGTCAAGAAACCGTTTTCGGCAAAACTCTAAGTTTTGACAAAATATTATTTCTAACTAGAAACTATATTTTTAATAATAAAATACTTCTAGATAATTATTTGAAAATACTTAAAAATTTACTCCACAATTTGGAACCTATATTTTTCTTATTCATAAATATTTTATATAAGTATATAAAATCTTAAAAATTATTTTACGGCTAATACTCCGCTTTGAAAATAGATATAGGGTCCAAGCCAAATATTACATTTTGCTACAAATATAACTTAGAAATATTAATAGTAATAATATGAATAATAATACCAAAATATATTTAAATAATACTTATGATAATAGTAACCATCACAATGATAATAATAATAATAATAATAATAATAATAATAATAATAACAATAATAATAATAATAATAATAATAATAATAATAATAATAATGATAATAAAAACTTTACAAATGAATAATAACTTAACCAAACAAAAAGAAACAAAAGCAAAACAAAAAAAAAACGTAAAAACAAACAAAGGCACGAAAGCCAAGTGTTGTTGTTCTTCAAAACCAAGCAACAGAGATAAGAGGGAGAGAGAGAGTTGCATTTGCTCACTAATTCATGAAAAAGAAGAGAGAGTTCGAGAGGGGTTGGGGGAGTGAGGGCGAGGAGATGGCGAGGAAAACGAGAGATCGGGGCTTGGGCGACGTGGAGGCGGTGGCGCGCGGTGGAGACAGAGGCGGATGAGCGATCGCGAAGATCTCAAGACGGCGTGATCGGGTGGCTAGGGTGGAAGGTCGGCCGACGGTGAGGGTTGTGGTCGACTGGCGGGCGCGGAGGTGAAGGGTTCCGGCGGTCGGGTTCAGTCGAACGGAGTGGTTGTTGCTGCGGAGAGAGGGGGTGAGGAGCGGTCGGGCACGGCCACGACGCGGAGTGTGGGACCGGAGGTCGGGCTGGAGGCAGATGGGGTTCAACGCTAGAGATGCGGCACCGGCTCGATACTGCGGAGGCACGACGCAGCCAGGGAGGCAGATCTGGCCCCCAAGATGGTCGTCGGCTCAAGTGATTGGTGACGATGGTCGCCATCAGGAGCGCGGGCTCAGCGCGGTGGGTGCACCACAGCGGGGATCGAGGTGGAGGCACTGGCCAGGCATGGTCGGAAACTGCGGTCGTCGACGGGAACAGGTCATGATGGACGATGAAGGTTAGTCTTTTGTTTTGGTGTCTTGGGATTTTTGGCGGTGAGGATTGTGGCGGTTTAGCCGATGGGGATGGTGGTGATGAGTGGAGGAGTCTAGGTTGGGGTTTTTTTGCCGGTGGTGGCACTGGTGTGGAAGGATGTTGTTGTCGGGGCTCGGGTTGGAGTTGGTTATAGGGAGACGGCGAGGTGATGGCCGGGAGTACAGTCGAAAGACTGTAGAGATGGGGGCGGACACGGGGATGATGGTGGTGACTGTTGGAGTCGGGCTGCGCTCGGGGTGAGCGGGTGTGATGACGGCAGGATGGTGGTGGCCGTGGGTACGGTGGTTTAGGAAAATTAGGACTTGGGTTAAGGATTTGGTTGTATCGAGTCGGGGATGTGTCCTGCGAGACACGGGGTGAGTTGACGTCCGGGGTTGTCGGACGCGGATAGGAAAAATATTGTACATGTCGAAAAAGAATATAATGGATGGGTAGGGCACAGACACGATGCACGTAGATTTGTGGAGAAATTAGTGGATGAAAATATTGGAGGAGTACCTGCGTATTTATAGGATGTGGGAATTCCCAATTAGATATGGATTATGATTTAAATTCCCCAAAATAGATAATTTGCTACAAATTCAAAATCAATCAAATCTAAATCCAAATCTAATTCAAATCAATTTAAATCTAATTAAATGCTTTTGGCTTAAAATAAATTGGGATAAATCAAACTTCAAATATTTAACTATTTAAATAAATCCAAAATTTAAATGGCCATAATAACTTCCAAATATATTTTTCAAAATACAAATAATAATAATTTTGAAAATAATAAATATTTTTAAATATCTTTTTGAATAATAAAATATTAATATTAGTAAATCTCGAAAATTACATTTTTATTTAAAATAAACTTGCAAAATATTTAGACAATATATGTATGCCTAAGAATATATTTTATTATTAATAACTGCTATAAACGAAAAGGCTTTCATAATTAAAATCGTAAGCTAGAAAGAATTATTGTCTATATTTCTTTGAAACTATAAAAATAATAAAAATAATGTTTTTTAAAAAAAATATGTACGCTCGCACATATTCGCACTCGACGAGCAAGAAAAATAATTTCGTGCGCGACGTACAATACGACTACGCGACGTACAATACAAAATTTTAAATCGGTACAAAATTTAATAAATAAATAAAAAAATAGTAGAAATTTAGGGGTTTTATATCCTACCCAACTTAAAAGAATTTCGTCCTCGAAATTAAGAATTAGGAGGGGGTGAGAAGGCACAACGGTAGATAGGAGGGTTTAAAGAAGTTTATATGGTCGTAGTCTAGGTTATGGATATGTTTAAGAGATGATTGTAATCACTCTTAAATTCAAGTGATTAGAAAGTCAAGATTGTGGATTTAGGGTCGAGGAAAAGGACGAGTAGTTAAGACAAAGATATAGGCACATTGAGTGTTAATGGTCACAAGAGATATGATAGCTAGGGGAACTTCAAGTACAGCGCATTTGTCCTTCTTAAATAGGTGAAGGCGAAAGCAATCTAGAGTTCGAAGGAGGCGTTATCGAATACGAAATACGTGATTAATGACGATCGAATAATTTCAAAGGAATTGTCAAGGCAGTCGTGGATGGAATTCTAAGGAGAAAGTTCAACTACATTCCATCCACGTAGATTGATATATGAAAAAGGCGAACCAAAGTGCACTCGGTTGATCAGACCATCATGCACCAGTTCTGATTAGACAATATGTTAGTGAGTGCGCTCAATAGCATAAGTCATGAACAAACTCGATAAATGGATGAGTTTGCAAAACTAGATTATAGTAGCAACATTAGTCAAGGTGGTAAAAATATAGGCACGAGATTAAGATTGAAATAAGGAACAATTGTGAATAGTCTAAGAGTCATAGGAATTTAAGTCTTGTTTATTCCTATACTATCATTCTACGATTTCATTGACCAAGGCTTGGTTGACTAGATGGGTTAGGGCCCTCTAAACTTAAGGGATTGCTAGGTCACAAGGCATTCTACCCAACTTAAAAGAATTAAACTAAAGGTGTTTGGGACAGCTAACTAATAGGGTCAATCTCTAGCAAGCACGAAGGGAAGATAAGAATAGGGATGGAAGGAAGCAAGCAAGATGCAATTGATGAGTCAAACGGTAGATAGAATCAAGGAAAGAGGTCAAGTATGTGGATGAGATCCTAGACTTCTAATCCTATACGCAGGCTTGCTTGGTACGGTAAAGTAACCAAACAATTTATCTTGACCTGCATGGGCCACCACAAAAACAAGTAACGTCCCAGTCCCAAAATACGTAGGACTAGGAACGTCGACATGCCAGCTGTATTCATACGAAGTATACTCCAATATATGGAAGCCTCGTATAAATACATAAGCTGTAAAATACAGTAAAACCATAACTAATCTCATCCACACAGAATAACTAAATAATTGATCATATAATGAAATTGTCTTGATATAATATATTGGGCGGAGACAAATCTACTACCAACAAAATAAGGAAAAAGTACATAAAAAATGAAATGAGTGGCGAGCAAAGCGAAGACGATCCAAATGCAATCATCCTCGAAGAAATAGCGATGAGCACGGCTAGAGCTAGAGCACCTGCGAAAGACAATAGCACACACCTGGCAAGACAACCAGGTCCTCAGAGGGACGTAACAAGACACATAATAGTATGCCATAAAAACTGAATAAATATTGCTCAAATAAATAAATAAATTGAATTATAACATGTTCCAATACGCACCTACTGAACGAGCGTACCATCCCCCCATCCAAACAAGGACAGGAGATGGTAAACTAATTCACGGTAACATATCTTCCTATGCTATGAATCCAATATGGTATCCGGACCCCAACAAGGTTCAATACCTTCTCATCGAAGTAGTAAGTCACACCTACAACCAAACAAGGACAAGATGTGACGAACTAATCCGTGACAAGTTATTGTTCCAAGCCACGGTCAGATACAAGTATCCAAACCCAAAGTACTCGTACCTAACGGATAGGGTAGCCTACCATTCTAAGTGAAATGTTGTTAAGAACAATCCTTCCTACGCATGGGCCCTGGCTAAATAGGATCGGCGTAGTCCCCCTTTGGGCACCAGAGGCCCCATCAGGAAGAGCATGACGTTCCGCAGAATCGTCAGTAGCCGTCAGTAATCTTGGGTCATCAACCCCGTATCTCCAGCGGAGAGTCCGGGTCACAAGGGAAAGTGCAACGTAGCCCATACGCTAAGGAATTGTCCTCCCCGTCCAATGCCTATTGTGTTGTATCCACAACACAAACCACTATAACCGCTAAGTCAAACTAGCATGCAACCTCTATTAGCGGTTATTCCTATCGCACGGCTTGTACGTATTGGTGGCCAGCCAATCACGCACTTCCGTGTCCTACATGCGACACACAACTTCGTATTACCACGTGTCAAGGCCAATGAATGCAACACACGAGGAGGTCCCTTAATTCTAGGTTTAATGTGTAAGAAAAATAATACATAGCAGAAATAAAATTGAACAGTAAGTTCTAACAGTTATGCTATATATCACAGTTTATTTTGCATAAAGAAAATAATGAACATGCATAAAATATGAGCTAAAATAAGTAAACAGCTAATGGCAAGGAGTCTTGCCTGGTAGAGTGCCTGGTGTGCTGCGATAATCAATGTGGCACGATCTGCAACTTCGATGTAACAACTATACAAGGAGACCTCTGATGGTGGCACGGATCGTGTCATTGAGTCCGAAAGGGTCAAATTAGTTAGGGTGGACATACGGTAGTCTCGAAATGGACGAAGGAATAGGTACAATAGGACTTGGATACGGACACGAGTAATATAAAAAATGGATAAATAAATATTTATATATATATACGAATTTTAGAAAATATTTTCACGAGTCAAAATATTTATAGGAAATATACAAAAGAAAGTTCTTTAAAGTCAAGAAACCGTTTTCGGCAAAACTCTAAGTTCTGACAAAATATTATTTCTAACTAGAAACTATATTTTTAATAATAAAATACTTCTAGATAATTATTTGAAAATACTTAGAAATTTACTCCACAATTTGGAACCTATATTTTTCTTATTCATAAATATTTTATATAAGTATATAAAATCTTAAAAATTATTTTACGGCTAATACTCCGCTTTGAAAATAGATATAGGGTCCAAGCCAAATATTACATTTTGCTACAAATATAACTTAGAAATATTAATAGTAATAATATGAATAATAATACCAAAATATATTTAAATAATACTTATGATAATAGTAACCATCACAATGATAATAATAATAATAATGATAATAATAATAATAATAATAATTATTATAATAATAATAATAATAATAATAATAATAATAATGATAATAAAAACTTTACAAATGAATAATAACATAACCAAACAAAAAGAAACAAAAGCAAAACAAAAAAAAAATGTAAAAACAAACAAAGGCACGAAAGCCAAGTGCTGTTGTTCTTCAAAACCAAGCAACAGAGACAAGAGGGAGAGAGAGAGTTGCATTTGATCACTAATTCGCGAAAAGGAAGAGAGAGTTCGAGAGGGGTTGGGGGAGTGAGGGCGAGGAGATGGCGAGGAAAACGAGAGATCGGGGCTTGGGCGACGTGGAGGCGGTGGCGCACGGTGGAGACAGAGGTGGAGGAGCGGTCGCGGAGATCTCAAGGCGGCGTGATCGGGTGGCTAGGGTGGAAGGTCGGTCGACGGTGAGGGTTGTGGTCGACTGGCGGGCGCGGAGGTGAAGGGTTCCGGTGGTCGGGTTCAGTCGAACGGAGTGGTGGTTGCTGCGGAGAGAGGGGGTGAGGAGCGGTCGGGCACGGCCACGACGCGGAGTGTGGGACCGGAGGTCGGGCTGGTGGCAGATGGGGTTCAACGCTAGAGATGCGACACCGGCTCGACAATGCGGAGGCACGACGCAGCCAGGAAGGCAGATTTGGCCCCCACGATGGTCGTCCGCTCATGTGATTGGTGACGATGGTCGCCATCAGGAGCGCGGGCTCAGCGCGGTGGGTGTACCACAGCAGGGGTCGAGGTGGAGGCACTGGCCAGGCATGGTCGGGAACTGCGGTCGTCGACGGGAACAGGTCACGACGGACGATGAAGGTTAGTCTTTTGTTTTGGTGTCTTGGGATTTTTGGCGGTGAGGATTTTGGCGGTTTAGCCGATGGGGATGGTGGTGATGTGCGGAGGAGGCTAGGTTGGGGTGTTTTTGCCGGTGGTGGCACTGGTGTGGAAGGATGTTGTTGTCGGGGCTCGGGTTGGAGTCGGTTACAGGGAGACGGCGAGGTGATGGCCGGGAGTACAGTCGGAAGACTGTAGAGATGGGGGCGGACACGGGGATGATGGTGGTGACTGTTGGAGTCGGGCTGCGCTCGGGGTGAGCGGGTGTGATGACGGCAGAATGGTGGTGGACGGCTGTGGCCGTGGGTACGGTGGTTTAGGAAAATTAGGACTTGGGTTAAGGATTTGGTTGTATCAAGTCGGGGATGTGTCCTGCGAGACACGGAGTGAGTTGACGTCCGGGGTTGTCGGACGCGGATAGGAAAAATATTGTACATGTAGAAAAAGAATATAATGGATGGCTAGGGCACAGACACGATGCACGTAGATTTTTGGAGAAATTAGTGGATGAAAATATTGGAGGAGTACCTGCCTATTTATAGGATGTGGGAATTCTCAATTAGATATGGATTAGGATTTAAATTCCCCAAAATATATAATTTGCTACAAATTCAAAATCAATCAAATCTAAATCCAAATCTAATTCAAATCAATTTAAATCTAATTAAATGCTTTTGGCTTAAAATAAATTGGGATAAATCAAACTTCAAATATTTAACTATTTAAATAAATCCAAAATTTAAATCAAGATTTAAATGGCCATAATAACTTCCAAATATATTTTTTAAAATACCAATAATAATAATTTTGAAAATAATAAATATTTTTAAATATCTTTTTGAATAATAAAATATTAATATTAGTAAACTCGAAAATTATATTTTTATTTAAAATAAACTAGCAAAATATTTAGGCAATATATGTATGCCTAAGAATATATTTTATTATTAATAACTGATATAAACGAAATGGCTTTCATAATTAAAATCGTAAGCTAGAAATAATTATTGTCTATATTTCTTTGAAACTATAAAAATAATAAAAATAATATTTTTAAAAAAAATATGCACGCTCGCACATATTCGCACTCGACGAGCAAGAAAAATAATTTCGTGCGCGACGTACAATACGACTACGCGACGTACAATACAAAATTTTAAATCGGTACGAAATTTAATAAATAAATAAAAAAATAGTAGAAATTTAGGGGTTTTACACCTTTCTTTCGAGCAGGGACAATACGGTAAGAGTCATCTGGATCTTCAAATGAGACTTCTGTTTGAAGAGATTGTACAACTTCTATTGTAAATGATTTGAAGCTATCTAACATATCCAAATAGCATTTAGTATGATAAATAATATCAGTATACTGGAAAGTAGATGCTTTTTTATTGATATGTACATCTGTATTTACAGCAGGACCTTTAGCCTTAGTAGGCTTGGTCAGATTAATTACAAGAGGGGGAGAAGAAGAACGTAGAAGAGACTTGTTACGACGGAGGTCGATGACAAACGGCTCAGAGGAGGTGAGCTCCCTTTTGTCCTTGTTGTGAGTTAAATCAACAATAAGAGGCTCAGAAGAAGTGAGCTGCTTTTTGTCCTTGTTACGAAGTAAGTCGATAACAAGCGGCTCAGAAGAGGTGAGCTCCCTTTGATTTTGATCAGCATCAACTGTTTTCTTTTGGACTGGCAAGTGAATAGCCAGTGGTTTAGAAGATTGAAGATGAGAAATACGCCCTTTGACAGGTATGATGAGAGTGTCATTGGGTATTGCTTTTTGATCTTCTTCAGTAGCCATGGCCAATACCACTTTCATAAATTCTTCTTGTACATACGAGCATCGTTACAATACGCTTCAACGCCTTTGAAAGGATAAAGGTCTGCAACTTCCTTGTGAACTTGTCCTTTATCATCAACATATTTAAAGCATTGATGAAGAGTTGAGGGAACAATATTGTGTTCATGAAGGAATGGTCTTCCCAGAAGAGCGTTATAAGAACAACCATGATTGTCAATGATATAAAAGGTCACCTTTGTGCGAAGATTGCCTATTTGGAGTTTTAGGCGGATCTTGCCCAAAGGTTCACTTCTTCCTTGGTTGAATCCCAAGATAGTGGTGATTGTGCTTGAAAGACTATATACTGGTATCTTCAACGCATCTAGCATTGTCTTTGGCATGATGCTAAGTGCAAACCCAGGATCTATCAGAATACGATCGACTTTCATCGAATCAATATATCCTGTATAGTAGAGAGGACGATCATGCCTATTATCCTCCAGTAGCATATCATCTTGAGTGAAAGTGATGTTTGGAATCAACTCCAGGACACTATGACAATGACGACAAGAGACAGGTTCTGATTCTAGCTTTTTGAGAAGAGTTAGGCAAGTTTCAGCCTGCATCAGAACTTCACTTAAAGTCTCTCGAGTCTCTTTAGAAAGACGCAAGAGCTCGAAAATTGATAGCCTAGCCGGTGTATTGGCTAGTTGAGCCAATATATCGAAATTGTATGGCTTTTCAAGTCCTGTAGGAGATGATTTCTTCAGAGGTTTGTCAAAGCGGACTTGTTGTTTGCCTTTGTCAGCAACCACCGGCTTGGGAGGAATAGGCACTACAACTGGTGAAGATGTAGAAGGAATTTCTTCAGAGGAGGCAGGTTGTACTGGAGTAGGTTCAGAAGAAGAAGTAGGATTCTCTTGAACTTCAGAATGATCTTTCAAATAGGCTTTCCCTGATCTGGTGCCTAACAGAATCTCTTCGTCAACTATGGGGTCAAAAGACACCATGTTGCAAGTTTTTGTCTTGCCTTTAGAACGACCTTTCTTCTTGGAAGAAGAGGGCACTTCAAATTCCAGAGCAAGATCGGGATGAATCCACATAATTTCACCGTTGTCAAGAGACAAGGGAACAAGACCTTCATTTGGTGGAAGTGGGAGATTCTCAATCTCAAGAGTAGCTTTAGGAATTAGAATGACACCGTGATGTACCATCTGCGGAGGAAAGTCACCAAACTGGACTGAAACCATGTTCGCAGTAACAGTCTTTTCATCTTGCTGTAGAGTGACGACACCAGCATTGACAAGCTCTTGAATTTTGCCTTTGAGCACGTCGCATGCTCGAGTAGGATGTCCAATGAACCTGTGGTAGACACAATATTTAGGATGATCTATCTTACCAACTTCATCAGGTTTCTTTGGGTCTGGAAGCTGAATTTTGTTGCTTTTGAGTAAACATTCAGAGATGCTTGCAGTGTCATTCTCGTCAAAGGAATATTCTATTTTCGGACGAGGTTCCCTCGGTGGAGGTGCAGATGGAGTAGGAGTGGACGTAGGCGGAGCCACGTTGACAGCTAAAGATTCTTTATTCTTGTTCAAATTGATGTTCAAAGTCTCTTTTGCTTTGCGGTTGTTTTGGCGGTTGCCACCACTTGATGTCTGATGTTCATCTCGATCGGGGTTAGACATCTGTACCCCCAATTATTTGAACTTCTCGGCACTCACTTCCGCAGCTTTGGCGTTGACGATGAATGAAGGCCAATCTTGGAATTAGGTAGATCCCGTCCATATACTGATAATAGGCAAAATATTTGCCTTACAAGTATCAATAGTGACAGCAGCTGGAGTTCCGGGAGGCATTTTCAAAGCTTCACGGTGGAACCGTTCGATAAAGCTCTCAGCAGTTTCATTATGTTTCTGCTTGATTTTGTTGAGAGCTGACATAGTCATGTCATTAAATCCCTCATAAAACCGTTCCAGGAAGATTTGTTTGAGACCTGAAAAGGAAGTGATACAACCATCGGGCAAACTTCTATACCAGTCATATGCTACGCCGGCTAATCAACCGACGAACACTCTGGTAAGAAGAGCGTCATTTGGCTGGAGTTGAACGGTTATTACCTCAAAATGATTGATGAATTGACTAGGAGAAGTACTGCCATCGAACAAAGAGATTATTGGGATCTTGGTACAACTGTAGGAATCCAATCTAGATGACGATTGCTTTATCCCTTGGACGATGTGAACTCTGAAGACGAAGCCTCTGAAGTTGAGAACAACTCTGGAATTGAAGGCAAAAAGCCTCGGAAGTTGAAGGCAAAAGCCTCGGAAGAATACAGCAGCACTTGGGCAAGAACTCTTGAACTCTCTGAACTTTGAAGTCTGATCTCTCTATAATCTGATCTCTGATTATTGATTATTGATCCCTTTGAATGGAGACTTGAAACTCTATTTATAGAGTTCTGAGAAATAACTAACTTTTAGTTATTCTGGACTGCGTATGATGGATTGCACAGCAATTGGTTTGCACAGCAATGGACTGCGCAGGCAGTTGCTGGATCATGGGCTAACTGTCTTAGACATATGGCATCATTTGATTGAAATGCGCATGATTATGCATAGACAGTTGCCACGAAATGAGCAATTGATGGCCTGAATGCCACGTGTATTTTATCATTTGTACTGATAGAATGTGCACATTGAATTGCGCAAGTTTTGGATTGCGCCAACTTGAATTGCGCAGGAAATGGATTGCGCCAACATAGATTGCGCTGCCAGCTGTTCTCGAGCGCCGTGCTGCACGATTAAACGAACGGCCGCCTCGTTCTCCGTGCTGTCAGTTGTTAGAAGATTTGATTTGTGTCAGGTAATGATGGTGACTTGCCACGTCAGCCTGCGCACTTGAAAGTGTGCGCAATCTATCTTGCGCAATCTGAAGGATGCGCAATCTGATGTCTGCACAGTTCATCTGAAAGTTGTATTTCTTAATTTTCTGACTTTGTTGATGTATGCAACTTGATTTTTTAGGACCTACAGCTGCCTAGCGACGTTCTGCGACAGTCGTTTCCTTCGTCGCTGACTAGCGACGTTCCGCGACTAATTATAAGTATATGTCGCCATTTTGGCGACGTGTAGCGACGTCTACATGTGACGTCGCTAAATTATTTTACTTAGGGCACGCCGCTGCCTTCTTTCCCCCTCACTCTCACTCGAAAACTTTTAATTTCCCCTCCCCACCCCCCCCCGACGACTCCCCCCCTCTGTCAGTGCCCTCCCCCCCCGGCGACCCCTTCCCCCCCGGCGACCGCCTCCCCCTCCGGCGAGCTCCTCCTCCTCGAGATCCTCCTCCTCTAGCTCCTCCTCCCCCAATCCGAGTCCTCTTCCTCAGGTAAACCCTAACCTAACTCCTCTCCTTCCTCCTCCTCTCCCACGGACACACACATACGGCCACACGGACACACGGACACACATCCAAACTAGGTCAAGACTCGAAAAAAATAAAAAAATCCTAGAGGAATCAAAATCATAATAACCAAATGATTCAAATAGGCTAGGGTCAGGGTTTGGGTCGGGCTAGGTGTTGATAGGTTTTGGCTGGAGGCAGCTAGGGCTTATGGAAGATGGAGGCTAGTGTTTTGGTGGAGAATTAGGTCCAAGATGAACCATACTCTCATACCATGTCGAAATGGAGGCTACATTGTGATTAGAATAGGATAATACTTATTGGCCTCTTGGCTTTACAATATACAGACCAATCAATCTATGTGCTCACTAATGACATCACTAAACCTAGCTAGAAAAGAAAATTGCATAAAGCAATAAATTAATAGAATAAGACAACTGAATCTTCTCTTCAACATCACCTACTGCCACCTATTTTTTGCGCATATAAATGTAGAAATTACTAGTACAATTTAGAAATATCAAGCTAATTTAATTAATATAAAAATTAACATTAAGACAAACAACTTCATATCTAATACTTATAATTTTTTATAGCAAACTAAAGATGAAGGTGTATGATGTCGAACAATTTTCTGTATTAACTAAAGGTTTAAGCCTTTAAGGTACCATAGCTCCCTCAAGTTTGTTAAAGAATTACCTCAGATTTCAGAGTGTTAGTTGGGGGTTTGGGTTATAGATATAGTATCTGTTAGTTAGGGTTAACCTAGATCCTGAGAACACATAGTGATATCTCAGTTTTCTAAGAATGGGTTATTGAGTATGTTAAATGAGAAATGTATCAGCCATTGCAGTGGAAGTTAATGAGATATGGCTCAGTCCTATTTCATTTTGTCCATCCCCTATATGACAAGTCCCTGCCTATTAGTTGCTCAGTATCTTACTTAGAACTCGTGCCATATTTTAGTTCATGGTTCAGTCTCGTTAAGGATGGGGGATTAGTCACATGTTCAGCCTTGGTACTCCTAGTTTAGTCTTTTGGTAATG
The DNA here is from genome assembly GCA_029216955.1 of Iris pallida. Taxonomy (NCBI): domain Eukaryota; kingdom Viridiplantae; phylum Streptophyta; class Magnoliopsida; order Asparagales; family Iridaceae; genus Iris; species Iris pallida. The sequence goes on from JANAVB010021598.1 coordinate 901,159, forward strand.
TTCAACTATAGGTTACATCTTTGTGTCAATAATTTGAGAAGGGGGCTCTCTCTCTCTCTCTCTAATGCATAGCTAGTGCAGGGGTAAGTTGCCTGTGGTTAGGAGATACATGTATGAGAGTATAGTGAAGGTAAGAGTTAGCTTGGGAATGTTTGTGGATAGGTAAGAAATAGTGTGTGAGTGTGTGTCCTAAGTTAGGCTTGATGTCAGGCTTGTGCATTGTTTTGGTTTGATAGATGAGGGCTTGTAAATGGTAGTTGATAGTGAATTAGAGTGTGTACAGATGGTGAGTTTGACTATTATATATATCTATGTATATATGATATAGGTGATATATATATGTGATATGGTATAGACTATATGGTAACCATAGGATAACCTAGTCTATGGTTAGTTATGAGATAGCCTATAGAGTTTGACCCAAAGTTGACTTTGACCTATATTGACCTAGAATCATGTAGATTGCATTGTAAACTTCATTATTACCTTTTGAACACATCTTAACCTATATTTCTCTAAATAAGACATTGTGACTCCGGTTCAGACATCTGATATTCATCAGTCTTTCAGGGTATCATGCGAGTACATTCTCTGATAGTTCTTTCATTTACTTGTCGATTACTGTATGTCAGTTCTAGTTAGTTCTATTTGATTCTCTGTTACAAATACGGATTGACATTACTGGATATAGGTTTAAATATAGTTTAATATTATATAAAATTTTATTAAAATATGTTCTTTCGATATTTGGTATCGGTCGGTATTTGGTATCGGTCGGTATCGGATAGGAACATGCCAAACCGTATCGGTATCGGCCGTATCGGATCGGTATCGGCCGATACTTTAAACCATGGTTTTCACATTAAGGGTTTTTGAGGAGGTGACATGTTGTGAAAAGATATATCCTTATAGTTCTCCTACGTAATGTTAAAGAAAATCCGTAGAAGAACTATATATAAGGATATATCTTTTCACAACATGTCATCTTGTCAAAGACCCTTAATGTACCAACCATGTTACCGCGGTATTGGTATTTGGATACCAATAGCGATAAGATAAAGGATACCAATAGCAATAAGGTAAAGGGTACCACCTTAAGGTATTGGTATTGGGATACCAATAGCGATGAGGTAGAGGGTACCTTGGTAGGTAATGACTAGAAATAGGATATTTGTGCCTGTTGGATAATGTGTGTCCATCTTTGCAGAATTATTTTCAAATGGATATGAATTACTACTTGCGGAATCGTTTATGGATGTACAATCGTCGTTCTGATGATATGTGTGGTGTGCGGGATGAATACATAGCGGAAGTAGAGCAGTTCCTGCAGTTTGCTAAGGCGTTCCCTCAGTACATGGACGACACCAAAATTAAGTGTCCGTGTGTGAAATGTCATAACGTGAAATATTATCCAGAAGTGAAAGTGACATATCATTTGTACTTGAGGGGTTTCACACCTAATTACTATCAGTGGACCGCACACGGAGAACTTGTGTCTTTAGCATCAGAGCCGGAGCCTTACGTTGAGCCGTATATACATGCGGGACCTAATTTTGTTTCAGATAATCATGCATACGATGACGGGTGCATGAACATGGTTTTCGACGCTGTGGGGCCTAGTTTTGTTGATGATGCACCTGAGGGGGCACCGAACGCCGATGTTGCACAGTTCATAGAGTTGCTGGAGAATGCAAGGACTCCATTGTATCCTGGTTGTGAGGATCATTCACCGTTGGAGGTGGTTACAAGACTGTTGAGCACTAAGTCAGATTTTAACATGTCGCAAGAATGCTACAACCGAGTGTTGGAGTTGATTATAGAGATCTTGCCGACGGGTGCTAAGTTGCCTAAAGACTTCTACCAGTCTAAGAGAATGGTGAGATCGCTCGGATGGGATACGAAAAAATCGATTCCTATCGTAATGGGTGCATGCTGTACTACAAAGACGACAAGGACGCAGATGTGTGCAGATTTTATGGTGCTGATCGCTATAAGACAACTAGTACAGGAAGGTCTACCGGTGCAAGAAGACCGACCGATTCAATGCACTACTTGTCTTTAACGCCACGGTTGCAAAGATTATTTATGGTGAAAGAGACGGCCGAAAATATGAGTTGGCACATGCGAGAACAGATTGAAGGAGTGTTGGATCACCCATCCGATGGAGAAGCGTGGAAGCACTTTAATCGAGTGTATCCTAATTTTGCTTCAGATCCGCGTAATGTCAGGTTGGGACTATCTTCTGACGGTTTTACTCCTTTTGGTCTTTCGGGATCCCAGTATTCGTGCTGGCCTGTGATTGTCACTCCGTATAACCTACCGCCTTGGATGTGCATGAAGACTCAGTATATGTTTCTAACCGTTATAATTTCTGGTCCGAACAATCCCAAGAGGAACATTGACGTGTACATACAGCCTTTGATAGATAAGTTGAATCAGTTATGGGAAGTAGGCGCTAACACGTACGATGTTTCCAGGAAGCAGAATTTTCAGATGAAGGCAACCCTTATGTGGACCATCAACGACTTTCCGGCCTATGAAATGTTATCTGGATGGAGCACTCATGGCCGTCTCTCATGTCCGTATTGCATGGACCGTAGTAAGGCTTTCCGCTTGAAATACGGAGGAAAATCGCGCTTCTTTGATTGTCATCGGCAATTTCTGCCAAAAGATCATCCGTTCAGAAGGAACAGGAATGCATTCCGTGCCGGCGTTGTAGAGAAGGGTGATCCACTGCCAAGGTGGTGCGGAGCCACGATATGGGAGGATGTTAAAGATTTTCCAAGTGCTATTGAAGATCCTACAACTGGGTACAAGTGCGATGGATTTGGTAGAGATCATAACTGGACAAAGAGGAGCATATTCTGGGATCTGCCATACTGGAGTACCAATCTGATCAGACATAATCTTGATGTCATGTATATTGAGAAGAATGTGTTTGATAACATAATTAATACTGTGATGGACGTAAAGGAAAAAACGAAAGACAATCCCAAGGCCAGGTTGGACTTAGAAGAAATATGCAAACGCCCTGCGTTGCATTTGATACAGCAGAATGGAAAACAGTTCCTGCCGAAGTCAATTTTTTCGCTGGACAAGGAGGATAAAGTGAGACTTTGTCGGTGGATCCAGGGCCTAAAATTTCCAGACGGATATGTGTCAAATCTGAGAAGATGTGTCGATCCGAAGGAAAACAAATTGACGGGTATGTAGAGCCACGACTGTCACGTATTCATGGAGAGGTTAATTCTGATTGTATTTTGGGAATTCTTACCGCAGGCAGTTTGGGATCCATTGACGGAGCTTAGCATATTCTTCAGGGATCTTTGTTCTAAGAAATTGCTCATTGATCGTCTAGAAAAGCAAGAGAAGGACATTGCGGTAACACTATGCAAGCTAGAGAGGGTGTTTCCTCCTGGATTCTTCGACTCTATGGAGCATTTGCCGATTCATTTATCCTATGAGGCACGTGTTGGTGGACCCGTCGAATATCGATGGATGTACCCGTTCGAGCGATATTTGAATCACCTAAAAAGAAAGGTAAAAAATAAGGCACAGGTCGAGGGTTCTATTTGTGAAGCCTATGTTCTCGAGGAGATTACAAACTTTTGTTCGATGTATTTCAAGCCTCATGTTGCAACTAATAGAACGAGAGCTTCCAGAAACGACGACGGAGATCATGAAAGTAATGATACAATACTGAAGGTATTCAATGCTCCAGGAAAGCCATCGGATAAAATGAAGAAGAGATATCTGAACGATGATGAGCTAAGGGCTGCTCAGGTGTATGTATTACTCAACTGCGACGAGGAGAAAGTAGAGAAACTGGAGGGGTAAGTAAATAATACGTCTACATTATTTTAATAGTGTTGAGAATAATACTATTACATTAATTGCACGATGTTATTTTCAGCATATTTAATGATGATGTGAGGTCAGGTAGGCCACACATAACAGAAGAAGAACTAGAACAAGAAATGAGGCATTATTTTCCATCATGGTTGAGTGCATATGTAAGACTTGAGAACTCTGTAATTACCTTTCTGTATATGCACTTGATTTAGAATGAGCTTAATTGCTTCTTTCGTGGTATTTAGGTCGATCGTCCATACGCAAGACTTGAGAATGAGTCTATTAGAACGCTAGCCAAGGGACCAATTTATGCTGCAAAAATATGGCCAAGCTACTGTGTTAATGGGTTTAGGTTCAAGTCAACAACTTGCCCGATCAGAGACAACTTTGTGGATCTCGACTCCACCAAAAACAGCTGTTTGTGTATCAGATCTTCGAACTACAAAGATGTTGATGCGGGCAACGATTTCTATGGCGTGCAACGGGAGATCGTGGAGCTGGCATATAGTTATGGAATAGAGCCTGCTAAGATTGTGTTATTTAGGTATGATTGGTTCGATCCGATTGAAGGTCAGGGTTGGAAAGTAGACAAGCACGGTCTTGTTGATATAAAGTATCGACGTCGATATCAAGCCTATGAACCATTTGTCCTATCAAGTCAGGCTCAGCTCGTGTACTTCACAAGTTATCCTAAACGGGAAACAATAAGGTCGGACTGGTGGGCAGTATGCAAGACCAAAGCTAGAAATACCTTTGAGGTTGATGATATAGCTTATCAACAGGATGAACTACCTCTCGTAACAAATATTATAGAAGTGGACACGACGGAAGTTCCTCATTACACATCTAATTGTGTAGAAGAAGTAGAATTATCTGAAGAGGAAGATGCAGATGAAAGTGAAGATGTAGAGGAGGAAGAAGAAGAAGAAGATGAGCTAAACAAACTAGATGAATTTTCAGAAGAGGATTATAATCTGTGATGTCTATCATATAAATATGTATTTTTGTAATAATAAATCTGTGACACTTTAGTGACGCTTTTATCTGTGACCATAATATTTTTCAAAAATCTGTGATGTCTATCATATAAATATGTATTTTTGTTTTATTGTCATATGTTATTATCAGGTATGACTAGACCAGGAGGACGACGCGGAGGATTATATATTAGCCAGTCCCGTCAGCCTCGGGCTGGGGATGGAGAGGGCAGTTCCGTACCCTCATTCTCATCTCCGAGTACGCCATTGTACCGTTCTGTTCCCGGTCCATTACCGGGACAGGGCAGTTCCAGTAGGTTGTCGACTCCTCCCTCATCGTCCAGCCTTCCTGATCCCTCGTCCAGCATCCCTGATCCCTCGTCCAGCATTCCTCATGTCGACAGCTCTATGGGGGGAGCCGACGCCGAGCATATGGAGGCCGGCGATCAGACTGAACCTGCCCAGGCAGGAGGTGAGAGCGACCCTCCATGCGCTCCCCCGGGCGAGACGCGTATGGAGATTTGGACGGACGGGCCTATGAAGTAAGTTAATTAATTAATATATATTTCTCAAATGATTATATGTACATATATATTCATGAAATTTTTTTATTGTATAGATATCGGCCTTCTGTAGTACAGAGACAACTGGGGCTATTTCTGAGGCAGAACTATGGTGGGCCTTGGCTCAACTACTCAGATGCTCCCGCAGATAGGAAGGCCTTTTGGTTCGCCCACTTCAAGGTAAAAAATTTGTTTATTTTTAAATTTTAATAATCATTTGTGTATATTCTACAACTTTTGTATTTTACTTCTTGTAGAGGACCTATTTCTATCCACCACACCGGGCGGCGAGGATCGAGGGCCAATTTTCTGCCGTCGCAGCCAAGCTCATCTGTGATGCGATCGACGACCAGAAGCGTCGTGATCGCGCCGGACGTCCGATCCATGGTTGGATCACGCCAGATCAGTGGGCTGCGATAAAGGCTAGATTCAGCGAGCCCAAGTACCAGGAGCGGTCTGAGAAGGCCAAGGTGGCGCGGTCGAGCGCCGGTAAGTGGTGTGGTGGCTCCATTTCGATGACGGAGCATTTTCGTCGTCTGGTATGTTTCCTATGACGGACATTAATTTATATATAGTTCGATATAGAATGTTTAATACTAATAATAGATAATATATTTTAACAGGTAAAAAAGGGTGAGGACCCGAACATGATGACCGTCTTCCTGGTCACACATCGGAGGGCCGGGGAGTTCATTGACGAGAGGGCGACGCAGGCATATGTACGTCCTATTCTTCATATTAATTTACTATAACTTAGAAAACATGAAAATAGATATCAATATAGACTTTAGCAAACACTTACACGTTAGCAAACATGTTCTAGGCCGAGTTTGTTCGGCTACAGCAGGAGGCGGCTGCTGCTGCTAGTGCGCCAGCAGAGGAAGGGGCTGGTAGTTCCTCCCAGCCGCCTACAGCTCCATCGCAGGACGAGCTCTGGATGACCACCGTTGGCGGTCTTCAGAAGGGTACGTACTACGGTACGGGATCCTATGGTACGTATTTGGCTTCGGAGTCATCCCGGGCCCCCTCTGTCAGTGCGCAGTCTCCAGCTTCGCAGGCGTCGTCACGAGTTGGGGATATCCTTAGTCAGATCGAGGAGCTGCGTCGCGAGTTGCAGCAGCAGATTTCTGATACGGTCGAGCGACGATCCGACCCTCCGATCGTCACCGGACGATTTGATGCGGTCGAGCGCAGTATACAGGAGCTGATGAGTCTGCATCAGGCTACAGCTGCCAGCTTGCAGATGCTCACCGAGTCCACGCAGCGCACAGAGCGTAGACAGGTCGAGCTGGAGGGATCGCAGAGGAGCATGTCTGCCTCACTCACTCAGGTTTCGGCTTCGCTTGAGGCGAGTACTGAGAGGGTGATGAGTACCCTTGCTGTGCATGGTGAGCGACTGCGAGAGCTGGAGCAGATACGTCCTCTCGGTCCATCGACGGCGCCGACTCCAGACACTGCACTGCCTCCGACGCCGACTCCAGACATTGCACTGCCTCCTACTACCCCTACGGTACAGCTCTTCCAACAGCAGTATGACTACATTCTATCCCAGTTGCACGGCAGGGGTCCGCAGTGATTTTGTTGGTTTTTTTATGACTTGTATGTATTGGCCCTATGGGCAAATTGTTTATTCATACAACTGTTGTTTATACACTTGGTGGAAGACTTTTTATCACCTTTTATTTTTATTTGACTCTATTGAATGTTTGTGAGGATTTGTGTCAGTGATATTTACCTTGTACTGTCTCCTGTTTTTATTGTGATATCTGCGACGGGGATGACAAATATACCTACGCTGGGTTATAAGCGATGATCTGATATACAAAGGAGGTGCTGCCGAAATTTTAAAAAAATATATTGTGTATTTTTGTTATAATATGTGTCTGTATTTACAGTGAATGTGAAATATAGTGTTCGGAACCATCGACAGTTTCGATTACTGTTGTATGTGTTATCTTGGATAGAAATAGCAACAGTTCAGGGTGCACCTTTGAGAGGTTCATTTTTACGTCCTTCACTTTCTCGGGACGTCGTAAAGGTTCCCGAGAAGGTGAAGGACGTGAAGAGGAAGCTCTGAGAAGTGCACCCTGAACTGTTGCTCTTTCTATCCAAGATAAAACATAGAACAGTAAGCAAAACTGTCGATGGTTCGAACACTGCACTTCACACACACTGTAAACACAGACACACAGCATAACAAAAATACGAATTATGTTTTTTTAAATTTTTTTATAATATCTGCGACGTATAGCGACGTTCTGCGACGTACTGCGACGGAACGTAGAAGTCGCTATACGTCGCTAAATAGTGACGTCATGTCATGAGACGTCGCTAATATACGTCGCTACATCTGTCGGTAGCCGTCGCTAAGTTGCCCACGTGGCTGCCATGTCATCATATATAAAGTTTACAGCGTCGCAAGTGGTCGCTTTACGTCGTAACGTTGGCGACGTAGTGATACGTCGCTATCTGTCGCTCATTTTGCGACGTCTAGCGACAATGAACTCCGCGTCGCAAATAGCGACGTTCGGCGACTAAATTGCCATCTGCGACTTGCCTATAAGCGACGTCCGTTTTTCGTCGCTAAATACGTTGCAAATAGTTTTTAGCGACGTATTTTTCTTTTTTAGCGATGTCTCCTGACGTCGCTAAAATGGGTTATTTTAGTAGTGGAAGCTTAAGATCAGCCTTGAAGATCTCTTGCAGAAAATCTATGTTGAGGAACAGATGAGGGCTCAACTGAAAGTGGATGCACTGTCCAAGCAATTGGCTAACGCCAATCTGGTTCATACCAAGGAACCAAGGGGAAAGCATACGGCTTCCCACAGCAAGAAGAACGACCCTAACAATCTGAACGTAAAGGGGACTTCCTTCAAGCAAAAGAAGGCAAAGTCTCAGATGCCTTGTTTTAAGTGTGGCAAGAAGGGCCACTTCAAGAATGAATGCAAAGTAAAGACCAAGCAATCAGAGCAAGAATAGCCTAGTAAGGTATCTATGATCATTAATGTTGTTGCTATGATTGCGCAGGTTGATGCGATAGGGACTGACTCTGACTGGTGGGTAGACACTCGAGCCACCTGCCATGTCTGCTCAAGCAAGAAATGGTTCACCACCTACACATCTACTTCTGAAGTGGTTATGGTGGTAAACCAGGCACAAGCTGAAGTGCTCGGGATTGGGACGGTGGTGTTGAAGTTGACTTCTGGCAAGTCTCTGACGCTTCAAGGCGTGAAGCACATACCTGCTATCACCAAGAACCTGATCTCAGGAGGCCTACTCTGCAATGCAGGCCTCAGGATGGACATCAATGCTGGCAAGATGGTAATGTCTATCAAGGGAACATATTTCGGAAAAGCTTTTTATACCGAAGGAATATTCAAAATTCAGCTTGTAAATCAGTCCAATGTAATTAATGTAATTAATGAAATCACTCCTTCTGCTTATACTCTTGAGTTATGGCATATTAAACTAGGACATGTTCATTGTAAACGAATAAATAGAATGTCTAGTCTAGGACTTATCTTCAAGTGTGGGGGTAAGGTAGAGAAATGTGAAGTTTATTCTCAAACAAAGATCACAAGGAAAACTTTTCCTCGGGTTAATCGAAGTACAGATCTTTTGGAGTTAGTACACTCCAATATCTATGACTTCAAACAGTTCTCTGCAAAGGCCAGGATGAAGTATTTCATAACCTTCATCGATGACTTCTCTAAGTATACGTTCATCTATTTGTTGAAGGCTAAAGACGAAGCATTCGAGAAGTTCAATAAGTTCAGAGCTGAAGCTGAGCGGCATACTGGACAACAACTCAAAAGAATAAGAAGTGATCGAGGTGGGGAGTACATATCTCATGAATTCGTATCGTTCTGTAAAGAACATGGAATTGTCAATGAGACTACGGCTCCGTACTCTCCTCAATCAAACGGAGTAGCAGGAAGGAAGAACAAAATATTATCAGAAATGATTAACTCAATGCTGTTGACTGCTGGTCTTCCTAAGTGCTACTGGAGAGAAGCTACATTGACGGCCACTTTTATTTTAAATAGAGTGCCTCATGCAACTTCAGATGTTACTCCTCATGAACTCTGGTTTAAGGTCAGACCTAACTTGAATGTCATTCGAGTGTGGGGGTGTCTGGCATATGTCAAGCTTCTAGATCTGAAGATTCATAAGCTTGGAACAAGGACTACGAAGACGTTCTTCTTGGGGTACGCCGAGAAGAGGGATGCTCGGAGATTTCTTGATATTGAGTCAAATTATATCATTGAATCTCGCGACGCAGAATATTTTGAAGAAAAATTTACAAGGCACAAGAATATTGTTCTTGCGGATGTACCGGAGAACAATGAGGGTACGCAGGAAACTGAAGTCTTCAATGAAGATGTAGTCCAAGAAGATGTTGTTATTGAAACAACGATTGAACCAAAATAAGCTGAGCCGTCAGCTAAGCATGTGAGGAGGCCGAAGGACTTCGGAAGTAACTTTGTCACCTATCATGTGGAAGCATATCCGCTTAACTATGATGAGGTGATGAAGACCAGAGATACGATTTTCTGGAAGGAGGCGATTGACAATAAAATTGATTCCATCACCTCAAATAACACTTGGGTGTTAGTTGATCTTCCTGAAGGAGCAAAACTCATCGGATGCAAATGAATCTTCAAGAAGAAGATGAAAGCAGACAGAACTATCGACAAGTTCAAGGCTAGGTTGGTAGCCAAGGAATTTTCCTAGAAGCAGGGGATTGACTACTTTGATACGTATGCTCCAGTAGCCCGAATGACCACCATCAGAATATTGATTGCTCTTACAATAATATATAAGATGGTGATACATCAGATGAATGTGAAAACGGCTTTCCTAAATAGCGAGCTGACCGAAGAGATTTACATACAACAGCCAGAGGAATTTGTCATCAAGGGTCTTGAAGACAAAGTCTGCAAGTTGGTAAAATTTTTGTACGGTCTTAAACAGGCTCCTAAGATGTGGCATGAGAAATTTGACAAAGTTATAAGGTCAAATGGCTACATGGTTAGCGAGACGGACAAGTGTGTTTATACGAAGTTCGCTGATGGAAGAGGTGTGATCGTTTGTCTGTACGTGGATGACATGCTTATCCTAGGTACGGATATGGGTTGTGTTACGGAGACAAAGAAATTCATCTCGAGCAAGTTCAGTATGAAGGACTTGGGGGAAGCTGATGTGATCTTAGGGATCAAGATCATCCGGACAGACACTGGACTAGCGCTGTCACAGTCTCATTATATTGAGAAAATGATCACTCGTTATAGGTATCGGGATCTTCCAGGGATTGATACGCCATACAGGTGTGATCTGAAGCTAAAGCCTTATTCAGGGGAAAGCGTCAGGCAGCTGGAGTATGCAAGCGTAATCGGGAGTTTGATGTATGCTACTACTGTTGCAAGGCCTAACATAGCTTTCGCCGTAGGAATGCTGAGTCATTTCACGAGCAACCCAGGTGTTGAATACTGGAAAGCTGTGAAACGGGTTATGAGATATCTCAAGATGACTCTGACATATGCACTGTACTACAGCGGAGATTCGCCGGTAGTGGAAGGCTTCAGTGATGCCAGCTGGTGCTCAGAGGTGGAGAGCGAGAGGTCCACAAGTGGATTCATTTTTACTATAGATGGAGCTGCTATATCGTAGAAGTCGAAGAAGTAGACTATGCTCTCACGATCATCCATGGAATCTGAGTTCTTTACACTTGATACTGCAGCCGAGAAAGCAGAATGGCTTCGGGAGCTCATGTATAATCTTCCAGTGGTTGGGGCACAAATACCGGCGATATCGATATACTGTGACAACCAGGCGACTGCGGCGGTGGCATCAAATGACCTCTTCAACGGGAAGAAGAGGACTGTGCGGTTGAAGCACATGGCAGTACACGATTTCATCAAGAGGGGTATTATTATAGTGATTACGCACTACAAAAATTTGTCAGATTAGCGATGTTCCAAAACGTCGCTAAACTAAATTAGCGATGTTTTCAGCGACGTTCAATAAACGACAAAAAAGCGTGTCGCTAATCGAGAAAATGTCGCAAAACGTCGCTAGGGCGATGTTAGTTAGCGACGTTTATAACGTCGCTAATTTGTGACGTTTTCAAGTGGTCGCCGATTAGCTACGTTCTTGCGACGATGTGGTGGCATCAGATTACTTGCCACATCAACACTTTAGCGGTGTTTTTAGCGACCTTTATATTCGTCGCTAAAGTTTAGCGACGAATATAAACGTCGCTAAAAACGTCACTAAATTGAAAAAAATTAAAAAAAAAAGAATCCAGAATGCAAATGTACAATCCAAAATATAGAATCTAATCCCTGGGTTCGTCGACCCCTTCGGTGGAACACTCAACCCCGACCCGCACAATACAATCCAGAATAGACCAAAAATAATTGGTCGTCTCCTCAAGCCTCACGGAACATCACAATGTGCATCACACATCACACAAACAAATATACATCACAATATGCATTACACAGCAAGCTATACCAATATACTTCACACACAAGAAAATAAATATCCATCACAATATCCAAAAGGAGATATATCCATCAAAACAAATATCCATCACAATATCCAGATAAGATATATCCATTAAAACAAATCCAGTCAATATATGTATCTACTGTCGTCTATGCTGGGGCAGATAGAACTCCCTCAGCCAGCGCGCATAAGTAGGATCCGCGGCAGCCAGATCAATATCCAGAGGAGATGGATGACTGGAACTCCCGGTGGAACTGTAGTGTCCGGTTCCGCGAAGACACTAGATAGACAGAAAGATCGGATTGCTGGCTCTGCAACAGAAGACGATTAATCTGGGTGAGTGGACGAAGTCTCATTTGCTGATTCGCTTACGCCTAATAAGAATCTGAGTTTTTTGATTGAATGCTTTGTTAATAACAAGATGGTAAATCATCGAGTTTGCTTTAAGAGAATTCATATGTTGCCTTGCTAGGAAATGAATGTTGCCCTGATAAAGAGAACCTTGTCATGCTAATAACAAGACGGTAACCAATATGTATGCTTATAAGAGATTTCATATGTTGCCATGCTAAGAACAAGAAAAGAAATAATCTGCATGCTAATAAGAAGACTCATTGCCTGCTAATAAGAACTGAATTGATGCTTGTCATGCTTGATACGATAAAAGAAGACAAATGAATCGAATTGAATGCTTGATCATTGCTTGTTGCTAAGTATGCTTGAGAATTGTAGACATGCACAGACGGACTTGTACATGTTGACATGAATAAAAGAAAGGCACGAATTGAACGTGTCGTATATCTGCAAAGGCATGGAAAGAACATGTCGTACATCTGATCACAAATATGTCTCATCTGATAGAATCCTGCTAGAGCATGCATGTGGTCTAGGACAACTTGTTAACAAGGAACATTTGTCTCTCAGGTGGATCTGGGGGCGCTTGGACCACTCGGCCTAGGAGAGATTAGGGCCTCCATGTGAAAATGGAAGTCGATCTGAGTCCTTAGCGGCGAGCTGAACCCAAAAGAGTCACAGCGGCTAATCATGGGTTTCCCATGGACCATCATATAGACAGGTGTTGGTTGGTGCAGAGCTGAACCGGAGAGTCACAGCTTCCAATCGGTCTGCATGTGTCTATCATATGTTTTGCTAAGAGCTAACGATGCAGAGACGAACAGGGAATAATATGGGTTTTATCATGTTTATGCTAATCCTTGTCTTGTGCAGGGATGGACGGTCGGCTATGGTAAGAGTCACGGAAAAGTGATATACATGTGTTGCTTAAGTCCTATATAAATGCTTGCAGAGATTAATCTGTTACCAAGAAGTGCTATGTTCCACTAAAGAAAAGATGTAATATCATGCTTGAAATCTGACCCTTAGAATGTCTTGAACTAAAGAAAAAGATATGATATCGTGCTTGTCATTGACCCTAACAGTTGCTCGAACAAAAGAAATAATATGCTCATAAAATACGCTGCGCACTGCACATGAAATGAATAGTCCTCGTGCTAGAATTGAATAGTCCCTTTCATGCTTGAAATAAACTTAATTAAAATATGGTTTTTCAAAGATGTTTTCAAAAGAGATGTAAACTGGCTCTGTATGCATGGAATGAACATAGGTAAAAAGTAGTAAGATCACATCATAAGAAACGTTTTCTCGCTAATTGAACAGTGATCGTTTCAGACAAATGTAGCTCTTTGTTCACAATCACCAGTATGCTGATATACTGACCCACTATCAGTCTGCATGCAGGTGCACTATGCATCAAAAAGGATAGTCCGAAGCGATAGCCCGAGCCTCATCCTTAGGAGCCAGAAATCAGAAGAGATGCCAAGAGATGACATCTGTTGTAAGAGTTGGTTTTGTATATAAAGGGATGTAATATATGGGAACGGGATCATTGTAATCTGTAAAGTTCTGAGAGAATGTATATTGTATCAGAGAGAATCGAGAGCTTGTAATCTGTTCAAATGAAATCAATAAAGAGAAATGTTTCTTGTTACCATTGCGTTCAATGCATGTATTCTGAAAATATGTCCGTTGCTGCTTCAATTATCTGCGATACGTTCTGCTGCGTATTATCAACCTTGTCTATCTTGTCTTGCTTCAGGTCCTGGCCTTGTGTAAGCGCAACTTAGGCTTGCACGGCATCAGGCCTTAGCGAGGACGAACGATCCCAAAAGGTCCGAAGCGAGGACGAAAGGACTCTGCGGGATTGGACGTGACAGAATGGTATCAGAGCAACACGATCCTCTGGCCAATTGTTGGTTCGATTGAATTCGTACATGTTCTTCTGATCCAAAATTTCCTTACCTGCTTGATATCATCAATGAGATGAACGTTCCATACAATAAGTCCATAAATATTTTTATGATACTGGCATATGTTTTTATCGATTTGATTGATTGAGATTGAAATAATTGATTGAACAAGAGTTTTGATATGACCTGGATCATGATTTCATGGATTGATGATGGCGAAGGATGAGGACTATCGTTGCTAAGGATATCGTAAGTTTCTCCTTAAGTTTCGAGGACAAAACTTCTTTTCGGTGGATAATTATGTAGTGCCCCGCTCCGCGAAGGCACTAGATAGACAGAAAGATCGGATTGCTAGCTCTGCAACAGAAGATGATTAATTTGGGTGAGTGGACGAAGTCTCATTTGCTGATTCGCTTACGCCTAATAAGAATCTGAGTTTTTTGATCGAATGCTTTGTTAATAATAAGATGGTAAATCATCGAGTATGCTTTAAGAGAATTCACATGTTGCCTTGCTAGGAAATGAATGTTGCCCTGATAAAGAGAACCTTGTCATGCTAATAACAAGACGGTAACCAATATGTATGCTTATAAGAGATTTCACATGTTGCCATGCTAAGAACAAGAAAAGAAATAATCTGCATGCTAATAAGAAGACTCGTTGCCTGCTAATAAGAACTGAATTGATGCTTGTCATGCTTGATACGATAAGAGAAGACAAATAAATCAAATTGAATGCTTGATCATTTCTTGTTGCTAAGTATGCTTGAAAATTGTAGACATGCACAGACGGACTTGTACATGTTGACATAAATAAAAGAAAGGCACGAATTGAACGTGTCGTATATCTGAAAAGGCATGAAAAGAACATATCGTACATCTGATCATAAATCTGTATCATCTGATAGAATCCTGCTAGAGCATGCATATGGTCTAGGATAACTTGTTAACAAGGAAAATTTGTCTCTCGGGTGGATCTTGGGGCGCTTGGACCACTCGGCCTAGGAGAGATTAGGGCCTCCATGTAAAAATGGGAGTCGATCTGAGTCCTTAGCGACGAGCTGAACCCAAGAGAGTCACAGCGTCTAATCATGGGTTTCCTATAGACCATCATATAGATAGGTATTGGTTGGTGCAGAGCTGAACCGGAGAGTCACAGCTGCCAATCGGTCTGCATGTGTCTATCATATGTTTTGCTAAGAGCTAATGATGCAGAGACGAACAGAGAATAATGTAGGTTTTATCATGTTTATGTTAATCCTTGTCTTGTGCAGGGATGGACGGTCGGCTATGGTAAGAGTCACTGAAAAGTGATATACATGTGTTGCTTAATTCCTATATAAATGCTTGCAGAGATTAATCTGTTACCAAGAAGTGCTATGTTCCACTAAAGAAAAGATGTAATATCATGCTTGAAATATGACCATTAGAATGTCTTGAACTAAAGAAAAAGATATTATATCGTGCTTGTCATTGACCTTAACAGTTGCTCGAACAAAAGAAATGATATGCTCATGAAACACGCTGCGCACTGCACATGAAATGAATAGTCCTCGTACTAGAATTGAATAGTCCCTTGCATGCTTGAAATAAACTTAATTGAAATATGGCTTTTCAAAGATGTTTTCAAAAGAGATGTAAACTGGCTCTGTATGCATGGAATGAACATAGGTAAAAAGTAGAAGATCACATCATAAGAAACGTTTTCTCGCTAATTGAACAGTGATCGTTTCAGACAAATGTAGCTATTTGTTCACAATCACCAGTATGCTGATATACTGACCCACCATCAGTCTGCATGCAGGTGCACTATACATCGAAAAGGATAGTTCGAAGTGATAGCCCGAGCCTCATCCTCAGGAGCCAGAAATCAGAAGAGATGCCAAGAGATGATATCTGTTGTAAGAGTTGGTTTTGTATATAAAGGGATGTAATGTATGGGAACGGGAACATTGTAATCTGTAAAGTTCTGAGAGAATGTATATTGTATCAGAGAGAATCGAGAGCTTGTAATTTGTACAATTGAAATCAATAAAGAGAATTGTTTCTTGTTACCATTGTGTTCAATGCATGTATTCTGAAAATATGTTCGCTGCTGCTTCAATTATCTGCGATACATTCCACTGCGTATTGTCAACCTTGTCTATCTTGTCTTGCTTCAGGACCTGGCCTTGTGCAAGTGCAACTTAGGCTTACATGACATCACGCCTTAGCGAGGACGAACGATCCCAAAAGGTCCGAAGCGAGGACGAAAGGACTCTGCGGGATCGGGGCGTGATAGCCCTGTGGTGCCACCTCCTCTTTCACAGCTCCCTCGGCTTTAGAAATTACTTCTGGAGCAGCTCTCTCGGTGGAACTGCCCTCTGGAGCTGGAGCCACCTCCTCTTTCACAGCCATCTGTGCCTCCCTCAAGCGAGATCCTCGGGTCTTAGGTGCCATCTGTGAGAACGGGTGCCATCTCGTTTGAGTATATTTTCGAAAGCAGATAAAATACAGAAAATTTGATTTTTTGCCAAGTGTGAGAACGGATGGCTCAGAACACAACCCAAAATTCATTCTAGCATATATTAGTGTGAATCATCTATGTTCTGTACATATGGTGTAGTATATGTTCTTATCGTATCTAGTATCTGAATAATGTAACAGAATCAAGATGAACTCACATAATGTAATACTAAGACATCATCTACTACTATATAAGATATAGTGATAGGTTGTCATATTATCATTGCCGAGGGATGAGGGTCGAAGGACAACCAACTTTATCTACGACTACATAGTTTCTGTCTCGCCAGTCGAATGGCTGCAGGGACTATGTCCTGATCACCATGTCGTACCATAGATTAATACAAATGGAGCTGGAGCTGGATCCAAAATACAAAATACAGAATCCAATCCCTGGGTTCGCCGAAAATACAAAAACAAAGATTGACACACAGTACTAATTCATATGTGTTTTAAGTGTGAGAACAGATGGCTCAATAACACAACCCAAAATTCATTCTAGCATATATTAGTGTGAATCATCTATGTTCTGTACATATGGTGTAGTATATGTTCTTATCGAATCTAGTATCTAGTATCTAGTATCTGAAGAATGTAACAGAATCAAGATGAACTCACATAATGTAATACTAAAACATCATCTACTACTATATAAGATATAGTGATAGGTTGTCGTATCTTCATTGCCAAGGGATGAGGGTCGGAGGACAGTCAACTTCATCTACGGCTACATAGTTACATGAGCTAGTCGTCGTGAAACGTCGCTATGACGTCGCTAATAGCAACTAATTTAGCGACGTTAGTACAAACGTCGTTAAATTCTAATTATATTCCTCCCACCAATTCGTTTTCCACCATTTTACTCTCTCACTCTCTCTCCTCCCCCCTTCGGCGCTCTCACTCTCTTCGGCGCTCTCACAGTACAAATTCATATCTGTTTTAAGTGTGAGAACGGATAGCTCAAAACACAATCCAAAATTCATTCTAGCATATATTAGTGTGGATCATTATGTTCTGTACATATGGTGTAGTATATGTTGTTATCGAATCTAGTATCTGAAGGATATAACAGAATCAAGATGAACCTACATAATGTAATACTAAGACATCATCTACTATAATAACAAAATCAAGATAGGTTGTTGTATCATCATTGCCAAGGGAGGGAGGTTAAGTGGAGGAAGTTACTGCAGAAAGTGAAGATCGACATGAACTGACGCACGAAAATAAGGAGCTCTAAGCTGGAACAAGAAAAGTTGTGCTTTGGAAAAAGAACTCTTGTAAACTCTTTGTTCACAAAGCAAGCTATAATTAAAGAATACAGAACAAGTATCGAGTTCGTAACTCAAGTATAGAGCTTACAAGAGTTATAAACTCGATACTTCTTCTGTATTCATTATATCTTGCTTTGTGAACAAAGATCTTACAAGAGTAGAACATCCAAAATACAACTTTACTTGTTACAGCTTTGATATCCTCCTTTTCGTGCGTCAGTTCATGTCAGTCTGCACTTTCTGCAGTAACGACCACAAGTTTTATGTTCTTCAACGATATATTTCACATGCTTAATTGCAAAGTATGGGGACGAATGGCTCAGAACACAACCCAAAATTCATTCTAGTATACATTAGTGTGAATCATCTATGTTCTGTACATATGGTGTAGTATATGTTCTTATCGTATCTAGTATCTGAAGAATATAACAGAATCAAGATGAACTCACATAATGTAATACTAAGACATCATCTACTACTATATAAGATATAGTGATAGGTTGTCATATCATCATTGTCGAGGGATGAGGGTCGGAGGACAGTCAACTTTATCTACGGCTACATAGTTTCTGCCTCGCCAATTGAATGGCTGCAGGGACTATGTCCTGATCACTAGGTCGTAGTCCAATACAATCCAGAGATTGACACAGTACTAATTCATATATGTAGTCTAATACAAAGTCTAATACAAAAACAAACCAATACAAATAGTCCAATACAAATAAGTACTAATAGCTAATGAGAACCACGCAGCTCACGCAAACGCTCAGTGATACGATCACGCAACCACCTCGAATAAATGGGATCGACGGCGGCATGAGAGATGTAGTCCATTGTAAGTGCTGCATGAATAGAACTCCCGGTCTCACTAGCTACCGGTGCTGGATGAATAGAACTCCCGATCTTACTAGCTACCGGTGCCACTTCCTCCTTAACAGTAGGAGGAGCCACCTCAGCATTTACTGTTTTCTTCAAACGACATGCCGCTCCTCGGGTCATGGGTGCCATCTGGTAAGATTGATATTCACAAATAATATAATTGTAACATAAGCAAGCTAACTAAAGGAACAATCATCTCGTTTGAGTACCTTTTCGAAAGCAGATAAAATACAGAAAATTCAATTTTTTGCCAAGTGTGAGAACGGATGGCTCAGAACACAACCCAAAATTCATTCTAGCATACATTAGTGTGAATCATCTATGTTCTATACATATGGTGTAGTATATGTTCTTATCGTATCTAGTATCAGAAGAATGTAACAGAATCAAGATGAACTCACATAATGTAATACTAAGACATCATCTACTACTATATAAGATATAGAGAAAGGTTGTCATATCATTATTGTCGAGGGATGAGGGTCGAAGGAAAGTAAACTTTATCTACGGCTACATAGTTTCTGCCTCGCCAGTCGAATGGTTGCAGGGACTATGTCCTGATCACCATGTCGTACCATAGTTTCTGCCTCACCAGTCGAATGGCTGCAGGGACTATATGTTCCGATCACCGTGTTACCAATTAACCAACCAACAAAACTACTTGTTACAAATATCGGCACTATCGGTGTGTTCGAATCGGAGTATCACATTTTTTGGGGTCGAAAAACAAATAATTATTACTAAATTATCAGATTTTTTGGCACTATCGGTGCCCATGACCAAGCCCCCCCCTCCCCCCCCCCCCCCCGCCTACACCACCCCTAACCCTAACCCGAATCCTAACCCTCCCCTCCCTCCTGCTTCCTTCCCCCAGCTGCCCCCACCCCCCTGCTCCCCTCCCCCAGTCGTCCCCACCCCCACTGCTTCCTTACCCCCATCCACCCCCACCCCCCTGCTCCCCTCCCCCAGCCACCCCCACCCCCACGGCTCCCTTCCCCTAGCCGCCCCACGCCCCTTCTCCCCTCCCCCAGCCGTTCCTACCCCCCTGCTCCCCTCCCCCAGCAGCTGTCACGACCCGCACCCGCTTTTCGGATACGAGACGTGTCCAAGCCAGCCTACGCCGCAGAGTCGGCGGTAGAATGCTGTTAAGCCCGCAAGAAATAAATGCTCAAAGTATAACATTTGCTGCTCATTCACATTTCTAATTTATTACAACAGTTTCAACATTTATATTTAAAGGAAAAATATAAAATTTTACAATTAATGAAATGATACAATGGCTATCTATTTCTAGGTTGTCCTCAGCATACCCAAGCCTCCCAGTGCTAAGAATAATAGCGGCTAAACCTGAAAAATGATGGTTTCCAGTCAGGAATGGAACAAGTACACAAACCGACGACAATGCAAAACATAACAGAATTAACAAGACATGAAAATAGCATATGAGATATGAAAGCTGTAAGAAAACTGATGACATAGCACGATAGAGAAGTAAACAAGGAAAAACTTATAAAAGACATTTATCTAGGTGGTGTAAAATATTTGTTTCGACATGTGAACGGCTAGGGGTAAATCCGGTACACTGCACGTGTCGTGCGCAGCGGCTATTATTCAAGAATAGACTCATGGGATAGTTCTGGGTAGTTCACATGTCTACTTAGATATTTTCCCTCCCGACTACTCCGTGTGACGAGCGTGTCAACAAGCAGCAAGATATATGTATAAACATGAAATGGAAAGACTACTATGAATCGAAAAGCAATCAGAAAGTGCACTTGCCTGAGGTCCTTTGCTGGTGAAACCGACAATCTCGTTGCGTTTGGAATAGCCCACTTAGCCTAGGGTCGATATGAAATAGTCAGAATCACAAGATATATGAGTCTATGACTAGTCGTTGGTCAAGATTCTAACTTAAGAAGGAAGTTGTCTTAAGAAAGATAATTCATAATTTAATCCTTTATAAAATATTCATAACTATATTTAGGAAATATTTATGGTAAACTATGAAAACTACATTTCTATTAGTTAAATTAAATTTAGATAATTATCTGAAATATGGAAAATCATGATTTTAGTCAAAACTATAATTTAGTCAAATAGGAAGTACTACAATAATAGTTTTGTCACGCCCCAGAACCAGAATACTGAAGAACGGGGACGTGCACAGCCAGCTACGTATAACGGAACGGCAACCATCCCGCTATACGGTCACGGCTGTCTAGCTCTGTGAGGGTACGCTACAAACCATCAGTCTCTTAGGGTCAAATCAAGCTATTGTCTCAATCTCAACAAGTAATGATAATAACAAGATATCAGACCACCAAATATACAATTGTAAGGCGTCCCAAACATTACATATCCAGATGATCATGAAGCTAGTCGTACAAAATGTAAGGACTAGCAAGAGTTAAGTCATACATGATCAACCTCGAGTTGCCAATCATGATTACAGCCCGTAGGCAGACAGAAAGTAAAGTGCATCGAGCTAACAAGTGCTCGTCGGCTAAACGCCTCAAAAGAATATCAGTTAACAATACAGTGGGAGAAACAAAAAAAGAAAACCCACTCGTTGCCCGGATTCCGTCTAGTGTTCACCATCGGGCTGGGAAGCAGGTAGATCCTTTACTGCTGCTCCGGTATCTGGCCATACAAAACCAGCTGGGTCAGACCCCAGAAAGAGCAAGTGCCACAAAGGAGGCCACGAAATAAGAACAAAAGCCAACAATCAGCACAATAATATAATTACATAATGAGAGAAAGTAATATAAGAAAAGGGCATGATAGTTAGATATAAAAGACAAATCTTGTACAGAATCGATAAAAGACAGAACATATGGAAAGGCATGACAGGATGATATACGATGAGATGACCATGGGACTATTCAGATAGCCAGGTTACAACCCGTAAACCAAACAAGGACCGGGGTTGTAACCCTTCGTCTGAACGGAACTTGGTTTCTTCCACTATTTATCGGCAAGATAAAATACGCGAATTCAAGACTTGCAATTAAACATGATTAAGGTAAAGCACGAGTAATCATGTCATGTCATGACCTTGCACAGGATCAGGACAGGACAAGAGGGACTAGACTCCATCCAATCAATCACGGCCAAGCAAGTACTACGGCTTACTACTTTAACTAACTAGGGTTATCACAGACCTGATTACTAACAAGATGCAATAAGAATTCCAAATCCGGTTACCTGTTTGTTACTACCTGAATGCTCCCAGCAAGAAAAGGAAAAGATAGCATGATATAGCAGACACACTGTAGTAAGATACATGTGTCCTAAGGTACCACGCTCGACGGCGGGCTGGAAGTGCGCTCATCTCGACGGATAGCAACAAATCCCATGTATATATATATATAAGGCCGGGACCAAAGGGGCAACAGGTAACTGGGAAATTCTCTATGAACTAATTGATCAATCTAGTCATTAACCTAGCCAAATTCAGTATGAATCCCTGACCGTGGGAACCAGGGAGTCACGTCCTAG
Source organism: Iris pallida (assembly GCA_029216955.1). NCBI lineage: Eukaryota > Viridiplantae > Streptophyta > Magnoliopsida > Asparagales > Iridaceae > Iris > Iris pallida. The sequence goes on from JANAVB010021598.1 coordinate 923,483, forward strand.
ACATGATGCAAGACAAGACGAGTGGATTGCACAAGCAAGCAAGCAGGAACACCCACGGTGTCAAGACAGGTCAAGCTAAGTTATCAAGTCATGTCAAGTCAGGAGTGCGCCGCCATGGGCCACTATCAAGTTATCAAGATAATTCATGTCAGGGTACTTGTCAGGAGTGCGCCACGACGGGCCACTATCAAGTCAGGTTGGTCATGTCAGGAGTGCACCATTACGGGTCACTGTCATGTTATGCTAGTTCCTTGCCATACCGTGCCATGTACAATAGTCATTCCAACATATTAAGTAAAATCAAGTTCATGACAAAAGGCGTAAGGATATAAAATGGGCGTAAAATATCTAATAAAATACAAATATAAATAGGACTATAGAAGAGCCAAGATCAAGAAATAACAAATTCATCATAGACAAGTAGGTTGTGCAAGGTATGTACTGCGCAGGGTGCCAAGTGCGCAGGGTGAGCTGCGCAGGGGTTGCCTTGCGCAAGGGTTACCTTGCGCAAGGGTAGACTGCGCATGGGGTCAAAGGGCACAGGGTTAAAGGGGCACAGGGGATGTACTGCACAATGGGTCATTGCACATGGACCAAGGTGTAGGTCCTAAAAAATCAAGTTGTATCAATCAACAAAATCAAGAAATCAAGATATACATCATCTTGTTGAATTGCGCAGACAACAGATTGCGCAGCCATCCGATTGCGCATTCTAATTTGCGCACACAACCGATTGCGCAAGCTGACGTGGCAGAAGTCATCATTACTAAATCAAATCAAATCTTTTCTGACAACTGACAGCGCGGATAACAAGGAGTCTGTTCGTTTCCTGTGCCGCACAGTGCTCGAGGGCGGCTGACAGCTGGCAGCGCAAACCAATCCTGCGCAGTTTGAGTTTGCGCAAACCATGTATGCGCAATTCAACTCTGCGCACTCCATCAAACGTAACTGTTAAGTTACACGTGGCATTCATGCCATCGATTGGTCATTACATGGCAACTGTTTATGCACGATCATGCGCATTTCTATCAAATCATGCCATGTGTCCATGATAGTCGGCCCACGATCCAGTAACTATCTGCGCAAATCAATGTTGCGCAAACCAATGCTGCGCAAATCATCATGCGCAGTCCAAAATAACTGAAAGTTAGTTATTTCCAGAACTCTATAAATAGAGTTTCAAGTCTTCATTCAAAGGGAGATCAGAGATCAGATATCAAGATCAAAAATCAGAAATCAGAGAGTCCAGGAGTTCTTGCCAAAGTGCTGCTGCATTCTTCCGAGACTTTTGTCTTCAACTTCAGAGGCTTTTGCCTTCAGTTTCCAGAGTTGTTTTCAACTTCAAAGGCTTCGTCTTTACAGTTCACATCGTCCAAGGGATAAAGCAATCGTCATCGAGATTGGATTCCTATAGTTGTAATTTTCCCAGAATTCTTGTAATCTTTATTACAGTTTGTATCAATAAAGTTCTATACTTTTGTTTTTGCAAACAAAATGGTGACTCTGCTGGGGACAACTTTCTCCTCCGACGAGGAAGTAGCAACTCAATGTGACGTAGCGTCTATCGGGAAGATGCAGAAGACCCTGGTTGTCAAGGTCAACCAGACAGCCTACGAGGCAATGCTCAACTCCAAGACCATTCCCCGTACTGCAGCCACTTCTCCCAAGAGCAAAGTGCGCTCAGTTTGGGTCTCCAAGACTGCTGCACGATCTGGCAGTTTTGCCACCAAAGGTGCTGCACACTCTGTTGCACAATCTGCTGGCCAGTCTGCTGCGCAAACTGCTGTGTCAACTGCAGCACAGTCTGTCTCAGCAACTGCTGCACAATCTGTTGCAGTCAATGTTGCGCAATCTGTTGCAAAAGTTGCACAAGCTACTTCATATGCTGCCTTGTCAAAACAGAAGACTCCTATGACTCTGGCGCAATTGGCAGTAGCTTTTCCTGCGCAAAACAGCATTCCAGCAACCAAAGTGCATCCTAAGCACTCTAAAGCAAGGACTCCTACTTCTGTGGCCAGAACCAATGCACCCTCCACTCATGCGCAAATCACTTCTGCGCAAACTAAGAGAAACAGCCCTTTGGCTAAACTCTCTCCTTCTCATAATCAAGAGAAAATATCTGATTCTCCTCTTAAACATCCTGCTGTTCTAGCACAATCTACTGGGGGTAGTCCTTTGGCTATTCCTCCTCCTTCTCAGATCAAAGGAAAAGGCCCGTTGGTCTTTTCTCAAACTTCCTTGTCTCATGACTTGGAAGACAACAGAGGGAAATGCTCTTTAGTTATCCCTTCTTCTCAGAACAAAGGAAAAGGCCCTTTGGTCTTTTCTCAGTCTTCTTCGGTCTTTACTGAAGCAGATCAAATTGCACGTGTTTCAACACCCGTTAGTACAAGATCTCCTACAAATAAAGATTCTTCTTACCTTCATAACAAAGGAACTTGCACTGATCAAAAAGGTATTCTGCCTACCCCAGTAGCAGAATTCCAAGACCTTCCAACTTTCAAAATATCCCGTTCCAAACAAGGAAAACTGTTGGTGTCTCAAACAGAAACCCCTGGGAGTGAATTTGCAGACCTACGAACATATCTTAACAGGACAACTTCGGCAAAACGTAAACAGCCAATGCCGAAGGTCAAGTCTCAAAGACAAATCTCCAGGAACATAAATTCTGATACCTATGCCTATGAGATGAGTACTTCCTTGTATACACAGGGGAAAAAACATTTGAAGAATCGAAACCATGTTCCAAATATTGTTAAAGAACACATTCCTCGAACTTTTCCCCGTCCCGGCATGGTTTCTGATCTTCGAGAACATCTCAGACAAAAACGGGATAATGTCTCAACTCCTTCAAATCAACCATCTGATCATCATTGCAATCATAAAGTCATCATCCAATGTTGTTGTCAAACAACAAAGCGATCTATCTTCGATCGTCTGACTTTTGCTAAAACAGAACCAATGTCAGAAAAAGACGAAGTGTTGTACGCTTCTGTCAATATGGCTTCCCGAGACACCGGGGATAGAAAGTGCTCCAAACAGGTAAGCCTCGCAGACCAAGCCAACGATATTTGGATTTACTCCAAATCCTCTGAAGGATATTTCAACATA